>JACXGJ010003195.1:0-56259 GCA_016801105.1 Esox niger | reverse complement strand
TGGAGATAATGCATAGCTCAGGGTCCAACTTAAAATGTCTGTATAAAAGAGGAAGACGAAAGGCAAGAGTCAGACTCGTTGGTAAGCGGGTCTCCAGATATATCTGTTGTACGCAATAAAGTGCGTTAATATTGAATCTGTCTTTGGTCTAATTCTCTTCTCATCAACTTACTCGGGTGGAGCAGGTTAGGCTGCAACAATATATATATATATGTTTATGTGTACAGCACCAGGGCTTCTGACTTTATAAGTATACAACTGAGTTAGGGTTAGTAATGGTAGCGTTAGAACTGCTATATGGTTGTTTGTACAGATCGATGCTGCAATGTATGGCTATCATCAGGCCATGCTCATCTAATGTGTTGTCTTTTATTTGTTTGTCAGAATAAACAACAGATCAGCAGGGACTGCTGGCTGCAAAGGGAGTTATTTGTCACACCATGTAAGAGTCTAAAGAGTGCAATCTCATCTGTCCCATGTTCACAGGTTCTGTTCTCATGCTCAACCCTCAGGTTGTCTGCAGCAGTGTTTTATTCTCTTTTGGTGCATACTGTACCAATGTGTGATCATTCAGTTTTTATTCCCTTTTGGTGCATACCAATATATGGTAACTCTGTTTTATTCCCTGTTGGTGCATACCAATATGTGATAACTCTGTTTTATTCCCTATTGGTGCATACCAATATATGATAACTCTGTTTTATTCCCTATTGGTTCGTACCAATATATGATAACTCTATTTTATTCTTTAAAGGTGCATACCAATGTGTAATTACTCTGTTTTATTCCATATTGCTGTATACACCAATGTGTGATAACTGTTTTATTCCCTCTTGGCATCCAACTGTGTGAGTAAAGGTAAGAGAAATTATATAATTATATTTTTGTGACTGAGGGAAGTGATTTGATTTACTCATAGATTTAATGTGAATGGCTGGTCCCTTTTTTACATCTGCCCTTCCTCTGTCAAGGAAAAGTCCAACTGATGTTGTTCATTTACACATTCGTTTTTTCAGACAAACAGACAAATAAATATTGAATTTGTTCTTCAGACCTTCAAACTATTGTAGTCAGCAATGAAAAACAACACATTTTCTTATAAGGATGATTAGTCATAATCTGAAACATCATGACATCTCAAGCATTTTATTCAGCCTTCCAGAAGGGTAACTATTAAAAAGTAAATGTAACACATATTTGCCCTCCCTCCCTAGACACAGGTATGCTGTAACAGCACAGCGGCTTGTGTCATAGTTGTAGCTGCCCCCTTCAACATTCACCATGGCTCTCTCAGAAATGTTTATCCCTGGAGAGGAACAACCCAACCAAGGACAACAAGAGGTCATTAAATAAATGTACTTTCTGCAATTGTTGCCTTCTGCTGTTTCTCAATGCGAAGCCTTGTGTGGTATGGATTGTTTTCAAGTAACAGGCGGTGGAAAGAGCTGGCTCATTATTTTTAATGGGGGTTTGAGATGGGCCATTGCAGAAGTGTGCTGTCTTTTAGCTGCCCAGACACAGTGCGGGATAAAAGGGAGAATGAATATACTGTATGAGTTTCCAGGGGAAATGGGCCCTAACTGGAGGCATTCTCCAAGACACAACGCCTTCTCGTTCTGGACCTCATAGAAAGCCCTCTGTAGTTTTGCCACAAGCATATTTTCACCTGTAAATTAGATCACTGGTCTTTCACTTACCAGAGAGAAAATGTTGCCTGAAACCTAATGGTGCTTTAGTCTTGCTATGACCCAAGTGACCGCAGCACACAAATTGTGATAGTTTTTCAATTTACTTTAGTCAGTTGGTTAGCGGACACCTCTTATTTTCCCACACCTTGATAAATGATTATTTATTTCCTAAGTCCACAGAGCCTGAACAAATGACTTTTCCTCCTGCATTTTCCATCCAGATGAGTTTTAATTAAGTCTGCTCTCCATGTTCCCATGTGGTTGTTCTAATCAAACCGTGGAAACGTTCCTTATTTCTCTGCTGTTTTCTGAGGGATAAGGCAGCATCTGCTTGGCTTTCTCGCTTAGATAGATCATGTCTGGAGGGTGATGGAGCAACATGAGCTCTGTGTGCATCACTTACACTGAACTTTGTGCAAAAAATGCTTGTTTGTAAGTGTGAGCATAGCCACCAGATATGATAACTGATTAACAGTTTGGTTGTTTATCAACAAAACTGACATATCTACAAGTTTGGTTTATGCTTAGATGGTTGACAACAACCAATTATCCAAACGTGTGTCTAAATGTTTATTGAAAACATGAATATAAGTGCATGATAACCTCTGGTTGTCTCCTCAACACATTATTACAGTTGTTGTTCAGCTAACTAAGGAATGGTCACCATATGAATAGTGTTGCCACGTGTTTTGGGATCTAAGCATTAACAACTACAATATGAATGTACGTTTCATTGGAAGTGAATATGCCTAGATAATGAGCATAACGGAAAACCTCTCCCAGTAGGTTGTGCTCTGGTAACTACAGAAATGTTTACATTGACCATTTGGTATGGGGGTTACTGTCTTGGCTTTGCTAGGTAAACACGCCATTCAATGTACAGTTAAAATGCCAATTAATTATAAAAAAATCATACAATGTGATTTTATGGATTTTTGTTTTGGATTCCACCTCTCACAGTTGAAGTGTACCTATGATAAAAACTACAGACCTCTACATGCTTTTTAAGTACGAACAGCTGCAAAATCATCAGTGTATCAAATACTTGTTCTCCCCACTGTACATAACAGCTTGTAACCAACATTATAGTGAGAAGAGAATAGACTGAGTGAGATGAGATTGAGGTTGTGTAAGGAAGACCAGGTCCTTAACCTCATGAACAAAACTATCTAATGCTGCACTTTTCAGTGTACGAAATGCAAACAGTGCAGCACATTAAGCAGACAGATATGTTTTGAGACAATGTTAGCTAAATAATAGGCCATCATCTCATACACAGGTGTCTAAAAGAAGTTACAATCTGAAAAGATTCATGTACAACCATGAACGTAAAAAATTCAACCTACTATTTCTATGATGTTTTCAGACAACCCAAACATAGGCCTGGGAAATTTGCTTGACTTCACGAGATGCCGTTTTGATTGCAATCATACAAGTGAAAAACATGGTTGTGAAAGCGGAGCGCTTGATTAATAGTCGGACCATATGAGACCAAGTGGTCTCTGTGTTCTTTTGTAAGAAGCCAGCCCATAGCTTATGTCACATTGGTAGAAAAATGAAATGTCATATTAAGTGCTCTGTTAAGTGTTATCGGAACACGTTTTCAATTTAAATAGCATTAATATGTACATAAACATTCTATTCATTTTTAAAGGGAATGAATTTTTAAAGACCTTGGCGATATGCCTTGCCCTCGCCAAAATATGATCTCCAAGCAGATATCCCAATCTTTATACGTTCGTTTGCCATAATCGATAAGCAAGTGTGCTTTGATGACAAAGTCATGCTGCACCATTTTACATCTGCTGGGTTTTCTTTGGCAGCATCTAGCTAGTTATGTCAGCATCATATACATGGGGTAGTGTACTTTTCTCACCACTCATGACTGTAATATATATTAGGCAGCTTAATTATACTCACACAGTACTGACTGCATTAATCGTGTGGGAGGTAACAGGCAATTTTACAATGTACCTTTTTTATTCCTGATGCAAATAAAAGTTAATCTCAATGAAACTCTTGTATGTAATATACAGTGCAGTCTCTTAGTAGTTGGACAATGACACAATCCAGCACATAGGATTGGAAATTTAACAAAGGCCTGCAGGGTTACAATTTGTCAGATTTTATTTGAGTGTGTTTACATCTATAAAACATGAACCCTTTAGGAGGAATATCTCATTTTATGCAAAGTCTGCCCAATTTCGGGGACAAAAGGAATTAGAAAAGCTATCATAATATTGAAGTTGTCATATTTAGTACTTGTTTGTATATTATTTGATGAGTGCCTGATGACTCCCAAATTTGCAACACATAGTCATTACCAGAAACTGGGTATCGTCAGTGTTGATGCTCTTTCCGGGCTGTACTGCAGCCATTTTCAGTTTTTTTGTCTTCGTTGTCTTCAATAAGTGGATTTAAGTTGGACAATTGACTTGGGCTGTAAAGACTATTCCACTTCTTCGCCATGAAACCCTCATTTGTGTAGCTGTGTGTTTGGGGTCAACTGGGCAGACAAAATACACTTCAAAATACACACTTTGCTCTTGACAGCCAATTGGACCTGTATTCATGTTCTTTGGACTTCGTGTTGTCAGACACCACCAACAGACTCCACATGGAAATAAAAACATAGAATCAAGACTAGACTTTCCTGGTATTCACATCTAGATGTGTTAAACAACTCAGGACCTCCCACCCTTTGTTTGAACCCACCCATTTTTTAAGTGAGCAAAACTTTTGGAACATGTGACTCACAGATGTTTCATGTTGCCCAGGTGTTGCCTTTTAGGTTGATTTTTCAAACATTAAATAGCTCTGCATGTCTAGTCTAAGTTTCCATCCTTGGTTTAAATCTATAAAGACTGCATTTCTTGTTAAAGAGGATAGATCAACATGAAGACAAGAGAGCTGACAGAAACTACTGGTGTACTGAGCAACAGGTGTCGAACAGGTGGGCCAAGGAAAACAAAAGTAGTTGATGACAGAAATATTGTGAAGAAGAGAGCTGAAGAGAGCTGTGAAGAAAACCCCCAAAACATCAGTAAGAGTCATAACCAACAACCTCCACTGTTCGAAGAAGACTCAGAGAACAGAAATATAGAGGGCACACCACATGATGCAAACCACTCATCAGCAGTAAGAATCAGAAGGCCAGATTGAAATTAGCAAAGAAGTACAGAGATGAGACGCAGAAGTTCTGGAACACAATCTTATGGACTGATGAGTCCAAGATTAATCTGTACCAAAGTGATGGAAAGGCCATAGTGTGGAGAGAGAAAGGAACTGCTTATGATCCGAAGCATACAAGCTCATCTGTGAAGCATGATGGAGATAATTTCATGGCTTGGGCATGCATCCCTGCTTCTGGAATAGGCTCATTCATATTTATTGATGATGTAACTGATGATGGTGGCAGCAGAAATAATTCAGAAGTGTACAAAAACATTTTGTCTGCCAATTTACGGAGGAATGCATTGAAACTAATCAGGAAGTTTATCATGCAGCAGGACAATGACCTAAAGCACACTGCCAACAAAACAAAAGACTTCATCAGGGGGAAAAAGTGGAAGGTTTTAGAAAGGCCAAGTCAGTCACCTTACCTTATCCAATAGAGCATGCATTTCACCTCCTTAAGAGGAGACTGAACTTAGAAACACCCCGAAACAAACAAGAACTGAAAGAAGCTGCGGTAAAGGCCTGGAATAGCATCACAAATGAAGAATGCGACAGTTTGGTGTTGTCGATGGGTTGCAGGCTTGAGGCAGTTATTGCAAGCAAGGGTTATGCCACCAAATATTAAATGTTATTTACTTTAAGAATATTTGTTCTTTAACTTTTTCTCACCTAAAAATGCAGTGGTCTAATAAAAACGGTGATAGGTCTTAAGTTGTTTAACACATCTAGATGTAAATACCTTGGAAATTAAAGCTGAAATACTCATCTTTTGATCTTAAACCTAAATGTCTTCAGTGACCAACAAAAACAAAGGAAATTGCCTTGCCGTTCCAATACGTTTTGGGGGGGGACTGTATGTTCATTTCAATTAACCTTTAGTCAATATTGTTTACACCCGTGTCTCGTCAGCTCCCTCTGGTCTAGTGTTTGCGTTTCCCTATTGGAAAGTATTGTCATTTCCTTTGTGAGTACTTTTGTATAGATTAGCCGTGTTAAGACCTTTTTTGTATGCCCTGGTGGTCTCTTGCCCCTGTGTACTTTTGCTTGCCTGATGTAGTTTTCATTTTTGTTGGAAAGCCCTCGCGCCTTTTGGGGGGAAATTCTATGTTTTTGCCTTTTATCCCTGCCTTGGTTTCCAAATAAATCCGCATTCGCTGTGACTGGGACCTGACAATTGTGTGTAGTAAATCACTACACCTGCCTAATAAGTAACAGCTGTGAAGCCTATTGTCTAAACATTTGGTAATAAATAGGGGGGCTATGTATAACACATATTATTACTGAAAATACCTAATAAATGTTGACAGTTTGTGCATTAAAACCACCGTCACTGCATAATTTCACATTCTATGTGCTGGAGCACAGAGCAAAAATGACAAAACTTGTGTCACTGTCCAAATATGTAGAATATTATAATTAATATTAAAAATGATTGCTACTTATTTTCTACATTATAACTTACATTGTATTGAAAGGGTTTAGAAAATCTTTTTAAATAGATTTCCATTTTTATGTTGTGGACATTCATTTAAAGTGATTGTGTTCAATGCAATTTCACATAAACATTTTGCAATAACAAAGACAAAGACAAGGCTATAATGCGTTTTATGTCACCAGGTCTAGGTTACAAAGGGGAAAAATACGGTTGGATTATTGTTTGCTCAGCTTGGCAAGTCCACTACATTACATGTTGGTGTATGTGAACTGGATTTTTCAAGTCCACTATATTACATTAAGGTGTATGTGTATTTGATTATTATTTGTTCACAATGATTACTGAACTTCAGAGTTGTCCTTTCGGATAAAAGCAAAATGCTAATGTGTGTGTTGTGGATTGAATGTCAGAAGACCAGATGGTCAGGATGTGGAGAACTACAGAAAGACAGATGAGAGATGTCCCATGGTGCATTGAAATAAAAAATAAGATGTTGGTTGGAACTGTTTCACATCTATTTCTTGATTTGATAGAAGGATAAAGGCAGAAACTGTAGCTTTATCAAATAGCTCTTCTTACTGAGTCTAGTCACAAGATATCTAACTCTTTTTTTCCAATGAGACAATAACTCAATCATTTCAAAAGCAGGATAGGAATGACAGATTTCTCAAAGAGATATTATTGTGTTCTCATAATTGTATTCTTTTTTATTATTTAAAAGGATGGTAAGACAAAATCTAATTTGATATGCTTGGGTAACTACAGTTAATTTTTTTCTCTCATGCTGCCTGATTTGTGTTCTGTTCCTTGACGATATAATCTGTCTTTCACACACACTCTTTTTCATTCTAACTCTCTCACACATGTTTACTTCTGGAAGTGTAGGTGATCATAAGGAGTTTTCATTTACACACTAGCAATCAATAATAATAGATTATTGTTCATCAGAGCGGTTGCAACTTTAGCATCTGTTAAAACTGTACACCATATAAACAAATGTTGTTTGATGTTTACAATGCTGTTTTCCCTTAATTAATCAGTTTAATTTATCTTTCCTACAACTCTCTTATCGCGGCATATAGTGTCTCCTAGGGGGTTAAAAATCTGAGGAAATGAATATGACTTTTCCAATATGAGCTTTCTTCAAAAACATTTACAAATTGCCAGGGGAAATGACCAAATTTCCTTCTCATTATAAGCAGGGAGCAGAAAGCCTTTGTTCATATGCGGATTCTTCTCCACTGTGGCTTGTTCCCCATTAGCTGCAGAACAATGTGGAGATGAGACCTTGTTACTGGGAGGCTAGATTTAAATCAATTCAATTTAAGAAGAAGTCTGTGGAGATCCTGTGCACTGTTTGGTACACCCACATATTCACAGTATAAAATTGCAGGCCAACACCCACACAACACATGCACAAGCACACAAACTAACAAACACACCAGATCAATGCTAGCCTTTATTGCGCTAGGCCTACACAGCCGAATGCATATCGCCAAGCCCACCGACAGGCATGTGACACCGACATGACACCGCATTATAATAGCAAAATTAGCGTTACCGTCACAAGTAGACCCTGACACATTGTCACGGTACGGACGTAACGCTCACACCCACAATCACATGCAAGAAGGCCAAATATGACTCAAATGACCTCTCACACCACATTATCTTGTAGGTAATGCTATACAGTACGTCTCATGGCAGAACACATTCAACACCGTGCCTGTTCGGGCTCTGATCTCGAAATGTAAGGATATTGTTTCACGAGGATGTCATCATCACAAGCTAACCTGTTTAGCACTCCTTTCAAGAAGAGAGAGCTCCCATTTCACTGAAAGCCCTGCCACATTGGATGGGTTCTATTTGTCTTTTTGCACCTAGTTCCATGTGGGTGCTAATTGGTTTTGAAAACTATTTTCTGTTTTAGCACCTTGTTGTTGTGCTTATGCATCTGACTGTCATTGAGATGTGATTAATCCTCCTCACCGACTACAGTATCACACTCATTGGAACATTTGAATGCAGAAACGATGCATTGATGTACATGGATTTTATTTGTCTTGTTATAGCCTGTTCAATGCAATGTTATCTATTCTATTTTTCCCTTTCGCCATCGTCATGAAAAGAGGGAAGAAATGACATTATTTGTGCTCATTCAGAAGATTGTTGTGTGTGTGTGTGTGTGTTTGTGTGTGTGTGTGTGTGTGTGTGTGTGTGTGTGTGTGTGTGTGTGTGTGTGCGCGCGTGTGTGTGCGCATGTGTGTATGCATGTGACTGTGTGTGAAGGAAAATATGGAGATCTCTACAGATGGAACAGGATGGAAGTGTGTCACACAAAAATATTAAGCTCTTTTTGGCACAGGTACTTTTGTCTACAAACCAAAACAATTAGTGGATTACAGCATGCTGCTTGTCTGTAGTGAATGGAACCAAACTGGTAGCAAATGGAATTTTAGCACTGTAATCGTCTTAGTTACGGGAGCATCACATAGCTGCCCAGAATGAATCTTACAGGGGGATAAAGGCTTCTGGGAGGGGACTACTTTTGTGTTTAAGAACTGCCCACCTATTGTAGTTCAGTGGCACAGGGCTGCCAGCGCATGTCTTGTCTTATGAACACTCTGTAGATGCAGTGTTCTATGAATGTCATCAGTGAAAGCAACCAGAATTTCTGTCAAAATCTCAGTCAACCTCAAACTATTGTGCTTATTCCTCTATCAATTCATGAAGCACTGAAAATCAATGTGTCTGCCTTTTTTTAAGATACAACCCACACAACAATTTTCTGCCAATAGCTCTTCAGAATTGTTGCAATTACCACTGATGAGTGGAGAACACTAGCTTGAGGTGTTTCTCTACAGTGAGAACGTTAGAAGGGACACAGATAACCCAGATAGGTGTGGAGGAGAATAGGCCCTGTGACAAAAAGGCTGTACAGGCTACGTCCCGGGAGGTGAGGAAGTACAACGATGTGTGTGTGTGTGGGAGAGAGGCGGAGGGAGATGAAGGAATAGGATTGGAAGGTTAAATGCACATGATGTGCTGTCTACATGCTCTGCATCCTTCCCACAGTCTCCTGAGTCATTGTGTTGACTGGAATATTCTGTTGTGTTCAATGTAGTGTTGCGGCATCCTGTGGCTTTTAGTGGCACATTCACTATTCACCCTAAAAGGTTACTCAAGAGGCTCTGTTAGCCTCTAGTAGCAGTTCTGCTTTAAACTATTTATTACCCCTATTTAGTCATCAGATGATACAGTCAATGGTAGGGTAACATTTGCCAAGACATCCCCCCTCCCTAATTCTTAAAAGAAAAACTGATGTGTTATTTTCTCTTTAGCTGCCTATTATCTCAGGAAACTGGAAATATATTTTGTTTCATCAGCACATTTTAAGCAATTGTATCAAATAGACTTTGAGGTTATCAGATTTCTATCTATTTTGTTGTTATTCATAAGAAGCAATATATGTTTTTCTATGTCTACATGTAGGGAAGCCTTCAGAGTTTTCCTCTGCTTGTTTAGAGAGACAAAATGGGATACTTTTTTAAGTGGCCCCTTTGTCTGATCATGTCCTGGTTTTTTATTGAAATATTACTTATGTTGTTATATATTCCTTTGTGTGTTTAAAATTAACACGTTCATACTTTATTGTGCTCATGATACATGATTAGAAACAACTATTTACTATACTTAACAAATACTCCTAATTTAGTTCAAATAATGTTACATATTAAAACGTAAGTATTTTTTGCCTCTCCAGGAGGAGGTCCTCCGATGTTGGACTCACCATGGTGTTAGAATGTAACAGACAGCAGAGAGTATTAGGAACTAGAACCATTTGCTTTCTATAAGTGGTAGTATAGACTTATTGAAATAACAATGGGTTTTGTTAACCTGTACATAATGGAGTGTAAGGAAAAAGTAACATCTCTTCCATTTGATTTGACTTTTCACATCAGGTGGAAAAGATGTACTTATTGTACAATAATGCATTTATCAAGGCAGTGTGTTTGGCATTCATTGGAAGGATAAAGAAATTACCTTGATTAAGACTAAACAATACAGACATGAACATGGAGAAAAATGTGCAGGTACAGTAAGGTAAGAAAAGAGGGACACTTCTGTGAAATCCTATGGCATAATGTTCCATAGGGAAGATTGGGGCGCAGTTTACCCCAGGAAAGGGGATATATTTTTTCAGTGGAGGGGCATATTACCTCAGGGAAGGGTATTTTACCCCAGGAAAGAGGGCATGTTACCTCATGGGAGAGGGCATATTACCCCACAGGAGGGGATAGTTTACCCCAGGAAAGGGGGCATGTTATCTCAGGGGAGTGGCATATTACCTCACAGGAGGGGCATTTTACCCCAGGAAAGGGGGCATATTACCTCATGGCAGGGGGCCTATTACCCCAGGAAAGGGGGCATGTTACCTCATGGGAGGGGGTAGTTTACCCCACAGGAGGGGAAAGATTACTCAAGGGAAGGGGGTGTTTTAACCCAGGGGAGGGGCAGATTACCTCAGGGGAGGGGGCAGATTACCCAGAGGAGGGGGCATATTACCCAGAGGAGGAGGCAGTTCACCCTGGAGGAGGGGACATATTACCCCAGGGGAGGTGGCATCTTACCTCAGGGGAGGGGGCATTTTACCCAAGGGGTGGGGGCAGATAATCCAGGGGAGGGCACATATTTCCCCAGGGGTGGGGGCAGATAACCCAGGGGAGGGGAAATATTTCCCCAGGGGAGGGGGCAAGGAACCAAAAACCTGCTAGCTGACCAAAAGGACACTTACCTAAAAAGCTTTTTTTAAACAAGAAAATAAAATTTAACTGTAGGCTGAAGCTATAAATTTATTTATTTATTTTTTTCCTTTTTTGTGTCAGGAAATGGACGTTGACCTTATGGGAAGTGTCTTCCTCATGTTCACCTATGAGTCAGAGGTGATTTGTGGTAATCAGGAAACCAAGCAATGAGTTGAAAATTTTCTCTGAACCTCAGACCCTCCGTTCACGTATTTCTGTCCTAATTACATCCGTGTCGTCTCCTGTAAAGTCGAGTGATTGCTGTGAAAGTGGTTGATAACTATGGCGCTACGCATTGCTACCTAGAATATTACACGCTCCTGCCAGTGGATATTACACGCTCCTGCCAGTGGAGAAATTGAAATGTATGATTGTATCCAGTGACGTGCAGTCAAGGTAGACAGTGCATACCCTGTGATCATTTATTAAAAGTGCTGTTACGAAAAGCAAAATAAAATGAAAAAATGACATCTGCATTATGCATTGTGTTATCTAATGTCTTTTTGTCAATGATTTCTGTGGATTTGGCCTTGTGTTGTTGATTATTGTCCTGATGAAATGTGAATTCATCGCTGGTGTAAATCTGATTTTAAAGGGCAATAATGTGTATTGTATAGTTTTTTTAATATCAATCTGTTTTCAGTAACTTACATTTTCTGGGGATTCAAGCACACAAACGAAAGTTTGGAGAACTTTTTGTAACAACAGAACTGTGTCATTCAAAATTTTGTTCATAACTTTTTTCTGTAATAAAGTCTCTGCAACTTTCGTTCAATATTGTTCTGCCCATGCTCTTCATCTGTGTATTCCAGTTCAAATAAATGTAACACTACCTCCTCCGTAATACAGTGTGCTCAAATGTTTGCATACCCTTGGAGAATTGGTAATAGATGTAGTCATTGTAAAGAAAACATGAGTGAGCATGCAAAACAAGTCTTTTATTTCTTGTGGGATTCACATTCAACTGTAGGTCATAACAGAATGGCACAATCATAAAACAAAGCATGACAACAAAGAAAGAAATTAACAGACCCCTGTTCAAAAGTCTGCATACCCTTAGTTCTTAATACTGTGTAGTGACCCCTTTATCATCAGTGACAGCATGCAGTCTTTTGTAATAGTTGTCTATGAAGCCCAACATTCTTGCAGGTGGTATAGCTGCCCATTCATCTTGGCAAAATGCCTCCAGGTCATGTAAAGTCTTTGGTCCTCTTGCATGAACCGCATGTTTGAGATCTCCCCAGAGTAGCTAGATGATATTAAAGTCAGGAAACTATGATAGCCACTCCAGAACTTTCACCTTTTTCTGCTGTAACCACTAAAGGGTCAACTTTGCCCTGTGCTTAGGGTCATTGTCGTTCTGGAAAGTCCAAGACCATCCCATTTGTAGCTTTCATGTAGAAGAATGCAAATTGTCTGCCAGTATTTTTTGATAACATGCTGCATTTATCTTGCCATCAATATTCGTAAGATTCCCTGTGCCTTTAGAGCTTACCTCCCCCCCCCAAAAAAACTTCAGTGAGCCACCACCATGCTTCACAGTGGAGATGGTATTCTGTTCACAATAGGCCTTGTTGTCCCCTCTCCAAACATAGCGCTTATGGTTGTGACCAGGATTTTTTGTGGCATTGGCGCAGTAAATGCTTATAAAGCTCTAGTTTCTTCTTACAGTGTGCCTGTAATTTGGAGAGGATCTGTGCGACCCTCCAAGGATATGCCTTCCGAGACCATAACTGACCCACCGCCAAACTGTTCATGCTGGATGATGTTGCAGGCAGCATAACGTTCACCACACTGTCTCCAGAGTTTTTCATGTCTGTGCTCAGTGTGAACTTGCACAGTGCTGGGCTGTGAGCACAGGTCCCACTACAGGACGTTGAGCCCTCATGCCACCCTTAGGGTTTGTTTGACAGTTGGGTCAAAAACATGCACACCAGTAACCCACTCTAGGTCATTTTAGGGCTCTGGCAGTGCTCCTCCTGTTCCACCTCGGATAAAGGATCAGATACCGGTCCTGCCGCTGGGTCCTGCTTCTCCTCGTTTAACAGCAAACCTTGTGACGGCACATATGGATGTCCCATCTTGGAGGAGCTGGACTACCTGTGCAGCCTTAATGGGCTGCATGTACCGCCTCATGCTACCAGTAGTGACAAGGACACTAGTAAAATGCTAAACTAGAGAATAATCAGTCAGGAAGGATAAGGAGAGAGCATTTTTCTGTGGTCACCACCTGCAAAACCATTACCTTTGGGGGGTTGTCGTGCTGTAGCCTATCCAGTGCACCTGTTGTCACCTTCATTTGCATCAAAACAGGTGACATTGACTCAAATCGCTTATGCTTCCTACCTGGACAGATTGATATCCCTGAAGTTTAGCTGACTTGGTGTTATACTGTGATAATTATATGTGTTCCCATAAATCAAAATTTGAGCAGTGTAGTTTCAAAGAAATAGTTAAAAGATACTTCGTTTTGGATTGCCTAATCAAAGGGGATGTATACCATTATTCCTATATTTGAGTTATTCATTCTTAATTTATTTGTAATCATGTAGAGAATGTACATACATACAAAAAAAAATCAGAATTCAATCTATTTTAATACCCCTGTAATGCAAACAGAAAATGACTGGTACTGAGAGTTAATGTGGAAAAACTCCAAGAGCGTGAAAGCCCATGCACTTTACTAAAGTTAATGTGGTACCACTTGCTGGTTAGTTGTAAATACGTTGGCTAATTAGGGTCACTCTAAATCTGATCACTGTTTATTTCATGAATACAAATACGGGAGCCCAGTTGCAGGGTCCTAATAATGAGGCAGGCTGAGGAGGAGAGGAGGAGGGATGAGGAGTGTCCCATCATGCAGTGGCTGTGAGCCAGCGGTAGCTTTGTAGTGGGGTCCGAATGAGTGAGTGAGTGAAGGAGGGAGGGAGGCAGGGAGGCTCTGTACCATGAAGAGGGGAGCTGAGGCTGATCGAGCACCGGGCGCAGCGATGTTTATCCGCTCGGCTTGTAGCTTAACGCCACCGCTGTCTGAGGGACTGGGTTGGGGTCAGCCAGGAACACAGATCGATGATCAGAGCAAGGACCTGGGCCTGCCACAGCAGATCCCCTGGAATGCAACACATCTGATTTCCAGCGGAATGCGCAATCCATCACGGCGCTTCCGAAAACACACGGAGAGACGGGCAGGAGTGAATCCTCCGCACCTGATTTGAATAAAATTGTTGAGACACAGGAAATCCCTGCGGCTGGTCTCTCTGCCCTGTCAGACGGCAAGATAAATGCCCCAACTGCTGGGACACACCAATGTTAATCCATATATTACACATTACTTGGCTCCAGGACTGCCATCATAACGTATATACATCTTGGTAGATATTGATTCGGCCCCTCCTGACAAGGCCTGGGAAATTATATATTTCATCCTGGGAGGACCCACACTGTATAAATCCCTTAACAAGGGACACTCTGACCACTGAAGTGAAGAATAATAGGGAAATTGTATTGCCTGAGGGTAAGCTGGATTGAAGAAAATGCTGCATTTTTAAGGTGGTCAAATGTTCCACATCCCTCAGTCAGACTACTCAAGAATAACCTCTATGTCTCCCAGGGATGGTGAAATGATGGCTACTGGGTGTGTTGTTGATACTGACCTTCAAATACTTCATCATTCTTGAAGTTAGGAGTATTGTTTTTCTTGATGTTTTAAATCACAGATTGTGATTACGAATTATGGGTAATTAGTTAATGCATTCAAAACAATGCCTCTATTTAATGAATGATTATTTAAATCCAACTGTCCTTATTAGCTGTAACAAAACTAGCAGAGGTCCGTTTAGCCTATCGGTCCCAATGGGAAACATTTAGACAGACTTAAGGTGTCTGATCAATCTCTGCCTCCTGAAATACACTGTGCACAATAAGAAAGGAGAGAAAATGCATTTGACGTTCTGCACCAGTGCAAATTGTACCCTAGTGTTAACTGTAATTATGTTTTTTTCTTTTTATCTCCTTTTTTTTTGCCCTCCTAACCATTTTGTTAGCTGTGTCAGTTGGTAGAGAGATAAATGCCTATTTGTGCAGAGGCCCAGCTATCTATAAAGCACAGCTGGGGAGAAAAGAGACAACAAAGACAAACATTCTTTCTCATTACCTCTGTGTTAAATTATTCAACCCAGTTTACTCCCAATATCTCCCAACAGCACCACTCTGCTGTAAGCTGGCCTTTAGCCCATCATTAAGGCAGCTAAGAACCTTCTCCCTCTCCTCCCATCTTCTCTCTTTGCCTCCTCCTCTCTCTCTCTCTCTCTCTCTCTCTCTCTCTCTCTCTCTCTCTCTCTCTGTCATCTCTATGTGCTTTGTTTTTCTGATAGTGATCCTCACAATGGCAGTGTTCTTGATATCTGTCTCTCTCAATATTCCTGGGAGTCGCTTGGTGTGTGTTTGGGGGGGGGTCCACAGGGGTCACACAAGTCTGTAATGAGCCCAACCTCAGCTTAACAGGATGTCACCACACATCGGTCTGGAGGCCCTTGGGAACATGACAGACTCTGTACAACAACAGTACCCTCTCACCTCTGTGCTGTGTAGGCACGATTATGCTTAGTCTCTGGATTGTTATAGAAAGTGAATCTGCCCCCCCCCAAAAAATCTGGAGTGAAAATGGGAGCAAAACATTAATTTACACATAAACCAAGAACAGACGATTGGAGAGCTACTCAAATGGAAAAGGAATGTACACAATAAATGGAAACATCCAGCCATTTGAGTGGAGTTCATTGTTACGGAGATGCTAAGCAGCACAGCTCATCTCATGCACAGGAACATGTAATCATGCCGAACTGTAAATTAAATGTACAATTTCAGTTCTGGTCAGATAACACGCATGGAATAGTGTAGGAAAGCATTTTGCCAAACAATATTTGGAAATATTGTTTGTCTGTAGACCAAAAGTGAAAAAGAAATTGCACCAGAGGGGAGGACTGGTTTGAATGTGTTGTTGCCTTTAATTCAGGTACAGTAAAAAAATACAATATGAAAACAAATTAGGGGCATCCCCTTGATTTTTAAACCCCAAATTCAGGTCTTGTGTGTTACCGTAAGTCTGCTTTGTAAACGTTACCAATGTTGCGTATCTCAATTTAAAACATCTGTAATCATGCGATACAGTTTGTTTTTTTCTCCTGTTTAGGTCTTGATTGCCAGTCACTGCTTATAATTAATTCTTGACCTCAACTAGGGTAATGTCTGTTATGTTTCTATTTCTTATCTTCCAATAACTGTGCTCCCTGGTCTTAGGAATCAGTGTTTATATTTTGCATAGATAATTTACCATCCCTTCTTAAGGCAGGGACCTTTGGTAGATATACAAGAAACAATCCAAACTGTGCCATCCGGATGGTTCCCCTGTACGTACTGTATATCAGAAATTATATTACCTTAATTTGCTTTTCCAACATAGAAAGTTTGCCTTTTCTAATGATGACTGGGGACATCCATCTATTGGATGTGGGGATTATTACAGTTATCCATAAAAACGGGAGAGCTCTGGAAAAGCTTGTGTCATAACGGCCAATTTTTTCATTCAACACAGACCAAAAACCTTTTAGCAACAGCTCTGGCCCAGAAGTATTCAACACTCTCCTCAGGGACCCCCAGCCATTCCATGTTTTTGATCTATTCACAAGCTACCTGATTATACTTGTCAGCTAATCCTTAAGCTCTTAGTTAGTGAATCAGGTTGGCCTGTTAAGGGCTCCAACAAAATTGTGAAATGTCTTGGGGTCCCTGAGGATAGTGTTGGCTCTGTCCTGCAGGCTTAGTAATTTGTTGGAAAACTGGTCCAAATGGATCTGCCTGGATTCATACTCAACCTGAACTTGATTTTCAGTCTTGGACTTCTCTTCAATAAAATGTAGTCACACTGTTACCTAATGTGGAATTTGCCGTTGTATTTAATGTTGTGTAGCATTAATGTCCTTATGTTCGGGGTTTGTGTCATGATCTGTTACTCTGGCTATGTATACCACTAATTTGGATCTTGGACAAAATAGCTAATCTGACTGATCAAAATTAGCTGAATATAGTTACCCCAATATAGTTGGGACGCCAAAAATATTTTCATATTGTAACCAAGTGGAAATTAGGTTATCTGTGTTAAAGGTAGGAACGAACCTACTTATTCATCTAGTAGCCTAGCTAATTATTACTTTTGGCCTATAAACGTCTCAAATATTGGAACACAATCAGTTATGATGTTTGCATTTGAATGCCAATCACATGATGAGGCGCTCTTGTGGGCAACCCCTACACGTTTGATCACAAAATTATTCGAACTTCCAGACAACGCACGACTATGAACCGCAAATTGTTGGCTGGAATGAGAGGGAACAAAGTTTCTGTATTCAGTAGCTAGGCAAAAATTAAGCCAACAATACAGTACATGTGGAATTATTGTGCATGCGATCTGTAAAAATGTAGGGGCCTTGTTTAGCCACAGTGTAATTTGGATACAGCCTAATTCCCGTTTTCAAGTAAATTCACAAATGTTCTTCTAATAATGTTACACACTTTATAATTACCTGAAATTTTAACCTCTGGGTACCCTGTTACTCATGAAAGCACACAAGCCGTGATTTCCTTTAATGTCAAATGAGAGTGCAGAGATTAATATTCCCATCCCCGGTTGGAGATATTAGTGAGGTCAAGGTGCTGCGGGCAAGTGTTGTGCTTATTGCTAGCCTGTGTCAGCATGATACATTCCCATTGCAGACGTGAATAGAAAAATTGTATCCACATATTATGTCCTGCAGATAACTCATTCTAATGTGTATATGCTATGATGTGTGTAAGACTCATGTGCATTCAACTGTTAAAAGCCCCCCAAAATCCACAGGTGTCCACATATGCTTGTGTCTCTATAAATAACACATGAGTCTTACACCAAATTACATTTTGGGACAGACACACCAGCTCCTATGTTGCACTGGATTAAATCTTCATTAGGCTAAAATAGATGTTCAGTCCTGCTTGTTACTTTATTTTCTCTGAGCTCTGTCCACCGTAGTGGAAACCTGGGAGGCAGTAGGAAGTACTAGTCAGTTGGCAGATGAGTACTGACTTAGAGTGATGGACAATCAGACTGTCAACCACCACCAAGTTGTGTATTTTATCTCTGCCTTGTTGCGGATACATAACTGAGACACATAACATGAGTTGACATTATTGTTAATAACACCTCTGGCACTCATCTGTCTCCCTAGTTGAATCATTCAGACCTGTAAATAATAACAGAAACATAGCCTTTCCACTGCTGATTGTTGAATATTTAGTTTTTTCCTTATCGCACCCGTGTCAGCGAATGAATTCTAGATGGGGCCCTGGAGAGGCTGTTGTGGCTGGCAAAGCAATGAGGGAGCTGAGACAAAGAAGAGTACAAAGAGTGGTCTCAGTGGGGCTCTGTTCTCTGCTACTATACATCCAGAACATATCTACCCACTCTGAAGAGTCAGACATGCAGACAGACAGACAGAAAGGCAGACAGACAGACATACAGACAGACAGACAGACAGATAGGAAAACAAACGACAGACTGAGGGTGGACTAAAATAGGAACAGACAGGTAAAGTGCAAAAAGAAGAGAAATGGTATCTGAGCCAGGAGCTTAATATCATGCAGAACATGTCAGTGCTGCTAAGGGACTGCTTTATTTTCATTGCTTGAATGTCAAGCCGAGATGGTTCCAAGGAGGAGAAATTAGGGAGTAATAAATACCCCTTTTAAAGATCTTCTAATTCCTTTTTTCTCTTTCTCTCATGCTCTCCATCTTCACCCTCTACCTCATGTCATCACCACCTGTAGTTTTCTGTCTCCTTCCTGAGAATAGAGGTAGCAGTGTGGCAGGCCCAGGCCCCTGGTTGCTTGTGATAATCATCTAGTGGCAATGTCCTGTAGAGAGTGGAGATTACATCAGGGTCAGTAGTGGCACACATAGCTTAATGTATCTAAGTCTGGAGGGAGGCCTCCTGCGGAGCAGGCGACCCCATGGGCCCCGGCTCTGCTCCACAGGGCCACACAGAGAAAGAGGTCGGTGAACTATTCGGCCAAGTGCACCTGAGGATTTGTGGTCCATTAGGTTACTTTTCAACTCAGCGAGGGTGCTGTTGGTTCTGATGACAGCAATTCAGACAGCCAACCCACTATCAAGGGCCACTGCACTATTGGCATTGCCAGCTGGCTTGGCCCTCAAAGACTTTGATTTTATTGAGAGAGAATATGCTCTGACAAATGAGGAGATGAGATGTAATATCACATTTCACTTGTTTCCAATGAGGTCCCAGATGAAACACACACAACACATGAAAACAACAGTAATCCTTACAGTACAAAACAGCATTGTACATATTTGAATAAATAAAAAAGAACATATTTATTTATTTATGCAATATTTATACAATATTTCCTGAAATTTATACCCAAGGTTACCATTAGAATATATTGATTTCAGCTATTAATAATACTGGGCATGTTGAAGGATTATGCCCTGTAACAAAACCCTTCATTCATTTACATTTTAGTAATTTAGCAGATGCTCTTATCAAAACCCTTTTGGCCAGCTCATCCTTCTGTATACTGCTGATTGGCTGGTTCAAACGGATGATGACATCCTCCTGACATTTTTTTTTTAAACATTTAAGGCACCACCACAACTACAAGTATAGTCAGCAATATTTTCTGGGTATGAGTTAGCAGAATATTAACTTTTTAAATGTGAGATAATAATTGGGAAGTTTCTTCAAGCTATCTAAAGATAGGAATCACACAATACAGATGGAGGCAGTTACTCCTGCCGACTGAGGCAGAAGATTGAGAGACAGATGGTTTATTATTTGAACCAAAGAAGCAAAAGAGAGCAGGAAAGGCCACAGCTCTACTAAGTTAATTTACTTTGCAGCTGCAGGTAAAAGATTAAGAGCATGGTTTAGACAGAAAGACTATTAACAGTACTGCTAGCAATAATTACAGTAATGTAAACAAGCAAGGCAAAAAAAATTAATACAGGGGTCTCTGTAATATCTAGGCTTCTGAAGAAGCCTTTCTGAGGAAACAAGGAGTCCTAAAGATAATAGTTTTGGTCAAAATGCTGAGTATGGAATGGGATCGCTGTGATGAATTTCTAATATTGTGCTTTCTACTGCAAAGAAAAGGCACTGGTGTTTCAATGATACTCTATCAAGAAATGCTGTTGAAAATAATGTAATGGGGGCCGAATCATTCCAAAGTAAATTAATCCCAATGTAAATTTGCCTAATTCCTGTAGGACATTGAACTCAAGCTCTGGTAAATGTAACTCATTCCCTCATGAATTTGCATGGCTACCTTGGAACTATGCTTGAAATCGGTTAGGTTGTGTCTGGCCAAGTCTTATTTTCTTGTACACACCACTTTTTACATAAAGCAGTATTTTGCCTTATCCATCATATTCTTATGTTCCATGGACAGTCTTCAGGCTATTGGAAGTTGTTACATTATCCCATGCCTGTCGGTGAATTAAAATAAAATTTCCATTATTCTCTGGATCAAAGCGCCTAAGGTGATGATCCATAATCCTTGCCATCCTGAACTAATAATCTTTTCTTGCCTAAAAATCTTTACTTACCTTAAATATTAAATCCAGCCCTGGGTCACCATAGGATCTTAAGTGATATCCCGCAGGAACTAATGGCTGTGTTGCAAAGTCAGCCAGCAGCGGTTTACAATTCACACTAATATAAAATGGTCTGGACAACAACCTTGTTTAATGTTTTCAGAAGGGCTTAAGAACTTTTAGAACAAACCAAGACAGGAATTGAGTGCTTAACCAGTTTGTTGTCCATGAGACCACAGATCTGTTACAAGTGTCTGCTCCATATCTAATTTTTTGGAACGTATAATTAGATTTGTAGCTATATATATACATGTATACAGTGCCTTGCAAAAGTATTCACCCCCTTGGCTTTTACCTATTTTGTTGCATTACAGCCTTTAGTATGTGATGGATCAGAACACAATAGTCTAAGTTGGAGAAATGAAATGAGAAAAATATATACATAAAACTTGGCATGTGCATATGTATTCACCCCCTTTGTTATGAAGCCCATAAAAAGCTCTGGTGCAACCAATTACATTCAGAAGTCACATAATTAGTGAAATGATGTCCACTTGTGTGCAATCTAAGTGTCACATGATCTGTCAGTACATATACATCTGTTTTGTACACAGTGGCTGCAACAACTAAGCAAATTGCACCACTAACCAAACACTGCCATGAAGACCAAGGATCTCTCCAAACAAGTAAGGGACAATGTTGTTGAGAAGTACAAGTCAGGGTTAGGTTATAAAAAAATATAAAAATCTTTGATTATCCCCAGGAGCACCATCAAATCTGCAAAGTATTGACTTTAGAGGGGGGTGAATAGTTATGCACATTGACCTTTTCTGTTATTTTGTCTGATTTGTTGTTTGCTTCACAATAAAAAAAACATCTTCAAAGTTGTGGGCATGTTCTGTGAATTTAATGTAGCAAAACCTCAAACAATACATGTTAATTCCAGGTTGTGAGGCAACAAAACACGAAAAATGCCAAGGGGGGTGAATCATTTTGTAAGGCACTGTATATATTCCTTATGAAATAGGAATGGCAAGGAAAACATCAGATGTGATGTTGATACAAATCTCTGGCTAGACCAACAAGAGTGACAGGATGTCCACCAAGAAGATGGGAACTTGTAGTGTTATTTACTGTGAGGAGGTACAATTCTAGGTAGAAAACTACTGCAGGTTTTTCATTGTTGTTGCAGTTCTTTTTTTGTGTGTCATTTTGTGGCACGTTTTCTATTCAAGAATCTATTCAACTAACAAGTATCTATTGAACAGTGAAGTTGGTCGAAACATTTTTACAACATTTAAATCCAGGAGTTTTTTGTACAAACCATAGTCTACGGGGAACCATCAGGGCATAAGGAATGATACAAATAAATAATTTAGAAAAAAATGCCTTCTGATTATTGTTTGGGTTATAAAGATCTTGAGCCAGCTCAGCCAACTAGTATTGGCTAGGTCTAGGCCTTCAGCATCTGAATAGAAGGCATCTACCATTCCACTGCATTAGCTGGATTTTGTAATAAATGGGATCAACGTTCACAAACCCCTCACTAATTGAGCGATATAATTTGAGCCATTCCGGCGAATCTGTGACTTTTCCGTCCCCTGGCCATTACATGCATAAATATGCAAGAAAAGTATCTGTTTAATACATTATTAAGCAGAGTCCGGCACTTCATCCTAATTGCATTTTGATGATATATCATGTACAACTTTAATAAAACCTTAATACTGCAGAGCCTAGAACAAAAAAAAATTCACCATGAAATATAATGATTAGTATATTTTGTTCTTATTTTTGACTCAATTTCCAATTTAGACATTACATTTTCTTTCTTGTTGGAAATATATAATATGTTAGCTAAAATAAAATAAATGTTTTTCAACTCAGTCCTGTTACCCTGACACAGTCCCCTTCATAAAAATGTGGGACATTCCAAAAGTCTCATGAGCAACAGAAAGTAGCATCATTTGAGTCTTCTGGAGAACAAAAAAATATTCTGTATTTTATTATCATATTATAAGTATGACAGAGAATGTCAATCTCAGCATTCAGTTCTGTTACGTAAAATATTTCTTAGATCTTTTTCACTTGAAAATGCTAAGTGTTCTCATGTGTCATGGTGAAGCTGGTGAAAGGACTCAGGCGCAGAGACGTGGTGAAAATAATAGTCCATAGTTTTAATTAAGGATGAACAAAAGAAACAAACAAACAAACTCAAAGCAGCTTACCGACTGGGTTGCATAGCCTACGGCTGTTAACCAAAATAAACCACCACAAGGACAAGGCAAGCAGAACGGCGAAAAGGCAGCCCCAAGAACTTTTTGGGGGGGTGCTAAGCGGGAGAGCTGGCCTGGAACCACAGCCAGCACCCCGTGCTCAGAGTTGGACGGCAGGGGAACTCCTCGGATGGCCGGATAGCGACTCCGAGGAGGAATACCCCTACCGTCACCAGCTTTACTCCTGGGCGGAAGGGGAAACGGACGACGGATACCCCTACGGTATGCCACTGTTTCCCTGGGCGGAACCATTTGAGTGCCGGAAGGTGAGGCAGAGGAGGCGAAGGCGGCGGACAGACAAACCTCCCCAAGGAGTTTTTGGGGGAGTGCTACGGGGGCGAGCGGAGGACTCCCAGGCTGCCCGGAAGCCGCCAGCCCCTCTCGCTGCCCCGCGGTCGTCGCCGCCAGCCCCTCTCGCTGCCCCGCGGTCGTCGCCGCCAGCCCCTCTCGCTGCCCCGCGGTCGTGAGCACAAAACAGTCAACTTAAATATGTTCCCCAATTGGAGGCAATAACCAACACCAGCCTCCAATTGGGGAGACCCAAGTGCATAGAGGTGCCATAGGCACCTCTATTGGCCACGTCCTGACTATGGCCCCAGCCAGTGCGAAGATGGCTAGGGGCATAGTCAGGAATTGACATCATGATACTAGCATCGATGCCATTTCATGATGCTACATTTCATGTATTTGTGAATGGTATGCTAAAAACTCAGTTACTAAATTGGAATTAATAATCCATTTTAAATATGTCTGGTATATACACTACTGTTTAAAAGTTTGGGGTCACTTCGAAATGTGCTTGTTTTCAAATGAAAAAAATAGTTTTGTCCCTTAAAATAACATCAAATTGATCAGAAATAAAGGGTACACAATGTTAATGTTGTAAATGACTATTGTAGCTACAAATGGCAGATTTTCTATGGAATATGTACACAGGCGGAAAGAGGCCCATTATCAGCAATCGTCCTGTGTTCCATCATTGTGTTTGCTAATCCAAGTTTATCTTTGTAAAAGGCTAATTGATCATTAGAAAACCCTTTTGCAATTATGTTAGCACAGATGAAAACTGTTGTGCTGATTAAAGATGCAACTAAACTGTCCTTCTTTAGAGTATTTGAGTATCTGGCGCATCAATGTCAAAGTTGAAGTATTTCTATTTGTCAGATGCACTGAACAACATAGCGTCATTCTAAATAATGACATTCTTTTGACACGCAACATCTACACAGTTGGCATTAAGAAATATTCAAAGCACAAATAATACAAAAAATATACATGAATACATGAATAGGAATCGTAAATATTATAAATATACATGTAATAGTGCCTATAAATGCATACATAAAAAACATGCTAATGTACATTGAATGTACATAGAAAGTAACATGTGCATATGAAGTGTTCATGTGATCAATAGAACAATGTTGCTAGTTCAGAAGCCTCATGGCCTGGGGGAAAAACGGTTTGTGAGTCTGAAAGTGCGTGCCCTGATGCTCCAGTAACATCTACCAAACGGCAGCAGTATGAACAGACCATAGCCTGGGTGGCTGTAGCCTTTTATGATGTCCCGTGCTTATGATATCCTAAAGCTTTGTGTATGGTAGATGCCCGGCACGGAGGGGAGATGGCAGCCGATTATGAACTCTGGAGACTTTACCACCCTCTGAAGTGCCTTGCGTTCAGCAGTGGAGCAGCAGCCATATCATGCAGTAATGCAGCCTGAGAGGATTCTCTCAAAGGTGCACCTGTTAAAGTTGGTGAGAGTTTTTGCAGTTTACTCAGGAAGTATAGTCGCTTTTGGGCAGTTTTTTCCTTCAAAGTCTGCTTGTCTGGACCAGGTGAGGCCATCTTTGATGAACAAACCAAGGAACTTGAAGTTAGAGACTCCCCACTTCAGTGCCATTGATGTGTAGGGGGAAGGGATTTCCCCTCTGCCGCTTCCTGAAGTCCACGATCATTTCCTTAGTCTTGCATGCAATGGCACCGATTTGGCGGAATGGCCAGGTAGCAGTTTCAATTACGTTGACAAATTTGTTAACATCTGCCTTATAAAAAATATGCAGCTTTTTAACTGTTTGCTGTCTACAAAATATTATCCAATGGGACATTGTGAGGCCAACTATGTTGCATTCAAACTGGAGCATTGAATTTTATGTTTTCATTGGGAAGTAGTAAAACAAAATATACAGATTTGGGAATGTGTTTCATTGTTGTCATGATTGGGGCTACTTATTTACATCCAATAGACAAGATGGAATGCTTTTCACTCTTAATATTTGTACATCTCTATCGACCAGGTAAATCTGTTTTATAAAATATGTAAAGCCTTAATGGAGTATATATGTTCACTAGCTGTCACATAATTTTTGTCTATGACTGTACGTTGTGGTTGTGTTAGCACATATGTGCTTGGTCAGTTAGCTGTGTGGGAGTTGCTGCTGTCACATTATTCTAAACTCTTAAGCTGCTGTTCCCTCGCTGCCCAAAGCACAGGCCAGAGTATGTGAGCGAAGTGAAACCGTCTGTACTCCCACTCATCACTCACTGAGGGCTCCTCTTTTAACTTACAACATCACTTTTTCCACTCCACTAAAAATCATTCCATGCTCGTTCTATATTTCTTTCATGAATTTTGGAAAACAATTTACCAAACACTGCATCCACTTCTGTAATTATTGCACCATCTGCTTTGGAAGCAGTTTATCTGAGTGGAAGCACTCAACATATCACCAGCAAGTGGTAGGCTACTGAAGTATCAATGTTTGAGTGTTTATGTGTTCATTCTTTATTCTACTGGCCAGTATCTAAATCCATATTTTCAACTTACAGATATATTTCATTGACTTGCATGGTATACAGTATACAGATAATACATTCACCAGTTCACGTTGGTATGTTTCTTCTTAAGTATTGGCACGAATGAGAGTGTGTGATGTAATATTCTGGTGTTGTCATTTCTTTCTGTCTTTCTGTTTTATACTACCTTCCCCTAGCCTGATAATAGGTGATGCATTTTTTACTCTGACAAACTCTGCGGTAGTCTAGAGTAGGAGAGTTGGGTGCTGAAGGATAAGAAGGTCTCCTGGGTTCCATGTCCAGGAGAACATTTTGGAATGTGTCTTCGCTAGGAGGCCTTTTTCTAGCCACCCGTAACCAACTGCGTAATTCTGTCTTGAGCTTCAATGACCTGTCTGTGTCTGAAAGTAAAGTATTTAATGCAATTTCTTTTATAACAAGGCTATTAATCTGGCTGTAGTATCAAGGGTGAAGTGAACACAGTGCCTCTAATATAATGTTTCCTAACAGGGTATTATTACATCAAATTTTGGCCAGAAACAGCAGTAATGAAACACATTAATCACAAGACAAAAACATAACAAATGCGTGGCAGTCAACGGAGCGCTGTGAGACAGCCTCCGATGTGTCACACTTACGGTATGACTTCTGAGGTGGAGCATCCTTTTGATTCAACTCCTAGACTAGTAGTATGGAAAAAAATCACAGGCATCGCACTAGAAAGTGAAAAGCAGCCAGCAGTGAAAACAAATTGATACTCTAGGGACTGCATTTCCGATTTTCATACCAGGTTCCAGTTTGTTGGAGATGGGATAATGTGGTGTGTCCCTGAGGGCTGGGTAGAGAAGCTGGGAGGATGGGACTGCCATGTCTAAGGCCTAGCCAGAATGCCTCCGCAATCGTCACACACATACTTGGCTCGCAAAACAATCAAAGGTAAAGAGAATCTATGTAAGTATTCACACTGAGTCTGTTATTATCTGTTTGATTGCATCTGTTTTGTAGTATGTATGTAGAGGATTGCAGTACCGCACCTGTTTATTCATTATCCATCCTGGTTTTAAGTCCTAGAAGAAAGACTTGTGTGTACGTAAATAGCATATAAACCTCCTGTAACCATGGATTCTGTATGGCATGCCAGTGACCCTAATTAGAATTTGATCTGACTTCTTGATCAGAGCTGAGTAGATAGGAGAGGAGCCAGTGGACATAACAGATAGAGCATCTCAACTAGCTGTATACAGAGCCACTGTGCTTGCAAAGTGCCCTTTATCAAAGCAATTAAAGTCACTGACTGCTCTAAGGCATTCATTAAATACTGGTCTTCTTTGGCAGTTTTGTGATTTAGTAAACTCTTATTTTCTGAAATTGGTAATACATCTTCCATTAACCTAAAAAAATACAGACAAATTCATATATTAAAAAGCAACGTGAAAATATCAAAGGGCATAAGCAGGGTAATTGCAATTTTGTAAAAGAAAATGTGTTAACATGTTAAACAAGTGCTGAAATGTAATCAGTCCAAATATTTGTATTGCCTTCTGGAGAGGGGGATACTGTCCAGGTAGAAATATAAAAGCACTTGCTATCACAACCTTATTCTAATTCCTTGATCAACCTGTGATTATTTACAACACTGGAATTCCACAAACCAGCAGATCATTCAGGCAGCAGAACAGAATCCTTACAATACATTACATGAAAATAAACAGAGAAGTGGGAAATCTAGTCTCTGTTGGCCTTTCTTAAAAGTAGCTTCAGACTGACAATACTTGCGACTGTGGTGGTGCAATTGGCTCGGCATCATCCAGGGTTGATGGGGTTGGTGTTGAACACTCTCCAGCATCTTGTTGTGGTAAGCCGGAAGTCTGAAAGCTCAATCTGTTTTGTTGGCCAGTAAATGCATTCTCCCGCTGAATACTACTTGCAAGTTGTCTGAGCAGTGTAATGAAAAGCAGAAAGGCTTGGCGAAACTTGCTTTGGAAAACACATCTAAATCTGACTTCCCTGTGTCTGGGAGGCTGGGAGTTGCTACTGTTAATTATAATTAAATTACAGAGGAAGACAAAAACACCAACCCCCTGATGACTCAGCAAAAACACGTTTATAGTAATGTGCGCCATCTTTTGTACAGAAGTGTTCAGACCCTTGCCATGATACCATGAGTGAATGTTCTGGCCTTATTACATATACCATCCTGGGTCTGGTTAGTATAGCTTGAAAGAGTTCTGAGAAATCTGGCTAGTAGAAGTGCTGTTATTTAAATAAAAACAATTAATCAAGTTGTAGGAAACTACTAGTGTATTTTGTTTATCAGCTATTTAATAAGTACCCTAATAACCTTTAAAATACCTTTGTTTATGTATTAAACAAGGCCAACAAATGACTGTTCTGGCCTGTATGAATGGTTGAAAGGAGGTATAGACTGACTGAGTATGAATGATATCTGTAGAGATAGTGATGACGTCAAACTGTAAAACCAAGGACAAAGCAAGGTAGGACAGAAACAATGCAATACTTACAGAACAAGCTGTGAGATTAGGATTTCAAGACCTGCTCAGAAAAAAATGGTGGTTAAAAGAATGTGAAGGTTGTATTCAATGTATGTACAGTTGTGCTCATAAGATTGCGTACCCTGGCAGAAATGGTGACATTTTGGCATTGATTATGAAAATATAACTGATCGTGCAAAAAAACGTTTTTACTTAAGGACAGTGATCATATGAACCATTTATTATCACATAGTTGTTTTTTTCCTTTTTAAATCATAATGATAACAGAAATCAAATGGCACTGATCATTTAATGTTTGGTCTTGTCACAGACACACAAGGTGACACACAAGGTGACACAGATGAAAATGGCAATACAAGGTGAATTTCCAACACCTGTTGCTTTTTAAATTGTAATTAGAGTCTGTGTATAAATAGTCAATGAGTTTGTTAGCTCTCACGTGGATGCACTGAGCGGGCTAAATACTGAGCCATGGGGAGCAGAAAAGATCTGTCAAAAGACTTGAGTAACAAGCTAATGGATCTTCAGAATGATGGAAAAGGATATAAAGAGATATCCAAAGCCTTGTAAATGCTTTTCAATTACTTATTAACAAGCAGAAAAGTCAGGGATCTCATGATACTAAGCCAGATTCAAGTAGACCAAGAACATTTTCAGCCAAAACTGCCAGAAGAATTGTTTAGGATACAAAGAAAAACCACAGGTAAACTCAGAAGGAATACAGGCTGCTCTGGAAAAAGACAGTGTGGTTGTTTCAAGGAGCACAATGCAACGATACTTGAACAAAAATGAGCTGCATGGATGAGTAGCCAGAAATAAGCTATTACTGCGCCAACGCCACCAATGGTTACAATATGCCCGACAACACCTTGATGATACGCCTCACAGCTTCTGGCACACTGGAATTTGGAGTGGTCACAACCATAAGCGCTGTGTTTGGAGAGGGGTCAACAAGGCCTATAGTGAACACAACACCATCCCCAATCTGAAGCATGGTGGAGGCTCACTGATGGTTTGGGGGTATGTGATCTCTAAAGGCACAAGGAATCTTGTGAAAATGTATGGCAAAATGAATTCAGCATGTTAACAGAAAATTGTTTGCATACTTCGGCATGAAAGCTGTGCATGGGACACTCTTGGACATTCCAGCATGACAATGACCTTAAGCACAAGGCCAAATTGACCTTCCAGTGGTTACAGCAGAAAAAGGTGGAGGTTCTGGAGTGGCTCGTACAGTCTCGTGACCTAATATCATTGATCTCAAACATGCGGTTCATGAAAGATGACCAAAGACTTTGCATGACCTGGAGGCATTTGCAAAGACAAATGGGCAGCTATGCCACCTGGAAGATTTCAGGGCCTCATAGATTACTCTCATAGAAAATTTAGAAAATGCATTCACTAGATCTACAGGGATTTATAGTGGAGAAGGAGAACCGACTGACCCTACTCCCCGAGCACAATAATATAGCAGCGTAAGACGTTGGGGCTGAGACAGGGGGGTCCAGTGACACTGTGGCCCCATCCGGAGGAGGCCCCGGACAGGGCCCAACAGGCAGAAAAGAATCCAAAAACAATTAAGAACTAAGGGTATAAAGACGGTGAGAACAGGGGTCTGTTCATTTTTTTCTTTGTTGCCATGTTTTGCTATTCTGTTATGACCTACAGTTTAATGTGAATCCCATAAGAAATAAAAGACGTGTTTTGACTGCTCACTCATGTTACTTTACAAATGGTACATATATTACCAATTCTCCAGGGGTATGCATAGTTTTGAGCACAACTGTACATCTTTTTTCGTATGATATGTGTCTAGTAATGTTCATAATTATGTAGTGTCTTATGTTTCTGTGATGATGAAACACGAGCTGAGTGTCTGCTTTATGCCTGCTCAGACAAAACAATAGTCTCAGTATACAGTAGGAAAGGATTGTACTGCGCCTGTATACTAATGTTGTATATAACGTTAGATGTTTCACATATACATCATTAAGAGTTGGTGCTGCTTTTGGTACAAGCTGATAGGAATCGTAATACAATCCTAAATCACAGTTGAAGAGGTCTGCTGATGGAAGCAACCCCAATTCCTCCCAAGTTAGCAGTGAAAATTACAGTAAACAGTACACTTATATAGGATAGTAGTACTGGATTGCTTTGCCTATTTCACATATCTGTAACCAAACCCTTAAGAAGTTAGTGTGTCCACAGCCATGGAAGGAAGCTACACCAGATGTAGGCTCTAACAGCATCCCCATCAGTTGCTGCTCTGAAATGTAATGCTACTTACAAATAGTTGGCAAACTTCCATCATATTGGACATAGCCTTTTAAATGTCAGCCATGTTATATTTCTGAGCATGGATCAGGTATTCTACACTAGGTGCATTTATGTTATATTCCTAGTTAGTGACAAATGCTAAATAATATTTTCTGTCCCAAGTGCTTAATCAAAAATTTTGCGTGACAGTACCACAGTCAATTTGTACTGAAGTAGTCAGATGACTCTCGATTTCAGTACAGCATTTGATATGTTGGTCATCATTCTTATGTGTCAATCGGATCCAAAGTCTGATATCCCTCAGGGTAGCTGGCTTGGGCAGTGACCTTTCCCAATTAAAGTATACATATATATTATACATATCTATGCTGATGAGTCCATTCTCAATATGTCATCAAAAATGTTCTGTGAATTGAGACTCAAAACCAACAGTTTCAGTCAGTATCATAATTGGTGACAAACAAGTTATCCATAAAGCATTTAACTAGTGAGCAGGTTGTGGAAGTTATACACCAGGAATGAATATCAGATGGGGAGTTGTCATGGTTGAGTCATATTGTGAGCACTCGCGGCTGGCCTCCCAATGCTCAATCTCCGCCACTGGTACATGCACCTCTTCCCACGCATCATGAACGCAGCACAAATTCTAGATTCAAATCATCAGAATTCTGAACACCTGTCTTCCTGCTTACCTCTGTATTTAAATCTCTGCCTGCCGGATTTCTGATTTTTGCCTACTGGAATTAAACTACTCTTTCCGTCATTGACATCCCCAGGATCTGGGTCATGTTCACTGCACATATCAACACATTTATTGTGAACAGGTTGGCAGAAATGTCTCTTATAATAAGATGTTCTCTGCTTTTGATAGAAAGATCAACTGTAAGATTTATTTTATCTGATCCTCTCTGGGCTATTTTTAGCATTATGGTCCAGTGGAGCCAAGAAGTAACTAGCAAATTTATAGTTGGCTCATAACAAAGCAGCTTCATTGCCTTTAACTACACATGCAGATGTACAATTACCAGTATACATGCTTGTCTTTATTGTTTTAGGGTTGAGAATAGACTGCTTTTCTTAAAATCTTGAAAAATATCACTGTAAAGCAGTGTTATTCAGACTAGCCTAAGCCAGTGAATTGGATTAACATTCAGTATAGTGGTTATAACATGGTGCATTAAGCAATTTAATTGTAAAATTTGGGACTCACTGGGGCAATCTGAAACATTACACAACTAAATAGTAAATGTTACTAAACATTCTTCAGGAGCGAGGCTCTGCTTGCTGAAGTATACTGCCAAAATGAAAGACTATTATTTCTCTTCTAGTGATGTTGTTGTCAGCGTATGTTGAGAGAAGTGACAATGATAAAGCAAGTGCACAGAACAGAGCTGAGCAAAATATGTATTTAAATAGACTCGGAAAAAAACATAAATTGTATTTGCATTTTTGTTCATGAAATGCATGAATTAAGTATGACATACTTTTAATGTTGTTAGAAAGTTAGCTGCTAAGGCTTAACGTAAACATATCGTTTTTGCCATTTCTGCTACATGTTTTGTGAGGGCTTTTTACTCCAGTACGTTGTGTTCAAAATGATTAAGAATGTTTTACTTTTTTGTCTTGGAAAAACTCTGTATCTCTGTTTTTGAGGTTATCTTGTTGCAAGTTGATGCACTGTCAAATGAATTTAAAGCCATTTTGTTATATCTGAGCAGACAAGATGTTTCTGTAGACTTCAGAATTCATCTTGAGGCTGCTATCAGCTGTTACATTATCAGTGAAGACAAGTGAGTGAGCTTCAAGAGCAGCAATACATGCCTTAAACATATCACTCCTTGTACCATATTTAAAAGATGAGGTGGAATGTCAGTTCCTTCTTTTCTCCACAAATTCCTCTTGACAGCACTCTGGTAGGTGTTAATCTTTCTCAGTCATCAGTCCACGTGACCCTTTTCCACTCTGCAGGCACTTTTTAGGACATTTCTTCTGTCTCACTTTTTTGCAACTTGCTATCCAGCCTCTGTAGTTCTGCTGGTGAAATATTCTGCTGCTGGAAGTAACTAATACATACATGACTTGCTCCTGGAGAATGTGGTGGGGGAGTACAACCTCCCCCACCACCTTCTTCTGCCTAGCAGTTGGTTATCGCATCCTAATGCTGTGGCAATCCATTAGATTCTTTCAGACACCAGCACCAAATTCCAAATGCAAAGCCTGCAATCAAGGCATGACATTGACAGCTCTCGAATGTACACTAAATATCTATCAATTGCTGTTAGGTCACACTGTATGTATATTACTGCCATACTAGCCATGTAAAAAATGTCAATAATACTGCCCAGATTGCTGCTCTGTCAAGATTCTACCCAGATTACTGTTAGTTTCCAGTACTCTTTTTTTAAATTGCTGCTAGTGTAGTATATTTTAAGCAATGTATATCATTGCTTCATTTTATTATTATTTTCTTTCTAGCTATATTTTTGCTTATATACTCTTCTTAATTCAAACTATGCAGTTTGTCGGGTGCCATGTCATAAGAAATTTATTGTACAGGATGACACTGTGTTGTTGGGTGCATTTGACCAATAGATCTTGAAACTTAAAGCTGCAAACAACACATGTTTTGTACTTCATTTTTGTACTGACCTCCTACCTTTTTTATTTGATTTACCTTGTCCTAGCATAGTCAGTGACACCCACTAGCTGAAATGTAATGAGTAAGTTTAAATCCCTGCATACCTTGGGAATGTTTTGTATATATATAGTTTGGTCAGTTAACTTGTTTCAAGCTAACTTTTGTTTTCGTTAATATTTTATTGCTTGCTAAAGTATACTGCAAAATGTAAGACAATTATTTTTGTTTAGTGGTGTTGTCATTACTGTATGTTGGGAGAAATGACTAGGAGTCTGATGTAACAAGTGCACAGAACAGAGCTGAGCAAAATATATATTTAAATAGACATTATACATTTAATTTTAACTTTTATTATTGTCATATTTACATTTATGTATATGGAATACATTCATCAATTAAGTATGATGTACGTTCCATGTTCTTGGAAAAAAAGCCTTGTATTACATTATGCAATCAGGGATGTTTAGAATAGAGCCTGACGCTCGTCATCCACTTCTGGCATACATTTACATAAAACAAACATAAAACCAAATTAGACTTAAGGAAAGGACCTTGAGGGTTTAAAAGAGAATACAGAGAGAGGATGGAGATGAAGAACAAGGGAGGGAGGGTGAGTGCATACAAACCACACATCAAAGATGAGGTGAATGAAAAATATGGTAATATGGGGTGGGAATTGCCAGAGACCTCACAATATGAGATTACCACAAGACTTAGGTGCCAGTACAATATATATTGTGATTCTCACAGTACTGGATGTATTGCAATTTCGTACTGTGTTTTTTATTGCGATTTGAGTTATCTCTATCTTTGCCCTTAACCCTCAAACAAGTTTCACTTATTTTACAATCTGTATTCAGCTAATATTTACAATTGTTTTATGGACATTCTTTGTAATGTTTTATAGATACACATATTGGATTTCATTCATATATGTGAAATATATGTTCCACTGGCTTATTATACACTATTTAAGAGACCCCCTTCAATTCAATACAGAAATCACTTACACTTGCAAATTCAGAAGTGTATGATGGATATTGGGAAAATAACAAAAAAAACATAAAAAATACATACAGAGATCTCATTCTGTTCTGTTGCTTTGGGTATGACCCACTTGCTACGTTAAAAGGGATCAACAACCATGGAAATACAAGTGCTGAAATGAAACAGCCTCTATTTTATAAAGAAAAACTGAGAATAATCTATAAAGGAATAATACAGGAGTATATTCTCTGATATACAGTATATCATCCAAAATCATAACTCCTCTCCCATTACTAATGGTTATGCACTGTGGTGAAGGGCAAAGCTAATCTACTTCACCGGTAGCTTGAAAGCTACTTAATGTTAGCTTTGGAATACCTGCTAACCTGGCACTCATCTCATCACTTTAATGTGGCACTCTTGACACAAGAGCCTGATTTCAAGGTAAGGAGGCATAGAATGCAGCCAAAAGCCCTTATTACCCTTTGTGTTGTCCATATGAATTGCTGAATAGCTCTGCTGAAAAGAAGAGCACAAGTCTGCCAATTAATCAGCGGGTATTATTCATTTACCAAAGAAAGGAAAGCAGAAATGAGAGACGGTCCTATATCCTCTCAGCACAAATCCAGGTCATCCCAAAGAACAAGTGCGTCTACCTTTCTGTTTCTCCATGGCCAGAGCTATGTACAGTAGCTGTTTTAGGGAAAGGTTTTAAATCCTCTGCGTATAGCTGTTTTAGGGACTTTGCTAAATCCTCTGGGATATCTCATCCCAGGCCAAAGCCTTTAGCGGATAAACTTCCGACATGGGTGTCTTCAACCCTCCACGGACTGATTATGACTGACCGGAGACTCCTTTGTCTACAGAAGACCATCCTGTCCCTCTCCACCAGACAGACATACAGATATGACATTGGTTGCGACAGGACAGAGTACCCGGCCGACAAGCATGATATAACAACTGATGAATAGCTGACGAGAGACAACGGATCCTCCGGGCTGGGTTGTTAACACGTTAGTTACCCCGTCTATTGCCCATTCGATGTTTCTTCTTGGTTCAGAGGGTGACTTAACCTTGCTACTTGTAGGTGGAATGAGAGTGAAAATGATAATTGTGTGGTCATTACAGATAGAAATTCTGTGTTAATTGGCATTAAATGTTAGTCTATGAGCCGCGTGGTAAGATGGGAGTGCCAGCGATGATTGGAGCCATCGTTATGTGGGTGTAGTATGCCGTAGGCTGCGTCTCTGGAGACAAACACTTAGAGGGAATTGTTGAAGAGGAGAGCTGCTGATTGCCAGATTCTATTCTAATTAGGACAAGAAGCATATTAAAATAATGTGCATTGAATTACTTTGTTTAAAAAAAGGCTAAGCTTTTCTGAAAGTCACCTTTCCAAAGACACAACATTTTGGGCATTCATTGCCTTCCTCTCTGTATTGTTATAAATATCAGTTTTTGTTTCCCAAAGAGCATCTCAGTGTACTGAAGAGTTTGTTTGAGTTTACGACTGTTGTTTTTTTACTTCCCCAAATTCAGTAGAACCAATTTATTTTTGATGATAGTGGACACCTTTAGACTTCCAATTATTGCACTGGCTGACCCAACTGCCATCAGTTTCCTTCAGATAACATGCAGAGTAATAAAATGGCTCTGAAATAGGTTCCAAAAGTTCATCTCACTTGGTCAATGGATCACTGGCTTACGGACCCTACTGGACACAACAAGTGGAGATGAGTAAGCATATTTTGGACTCTTTATCCCACTCTCAGTCCTCTACTAACTCAAAACCAATGACTGAGCAACCTAGAATACATCTGACCGCAATGAGAACTGATGGGTAGCCAGGTGCCATGTAAGTAATTTGGAGCCAGGGCTGTAGCTAACGTGGAAAAAGGTTGGTATGTTTCACAGGGCCCATGACTTGTCAGGGCCCACTGGTCATCTCAATATCATTTATAAATGCGGGAAACTAGGATAATATAAGTTCAGGGATCCCAGAAATCTGAGCCATGGCCCTGTCTGGAACATAATACTGACTAAACCGTGGAGGTGGTCAATGACTTCAAAAACCCTCAATCGTCCATCTTCACCTCTTCCATCGCAGTCAGGTTTGAGTCTGTCTGCCTGCTGCGGGGTTAAAGTGCAACAAATTGCACCCACCAAAGGTGGTCAGCCCTTCATCAAGTTCTTACCTAACACTTGGGCAAGGAATTATTTATGAAAGATCATTGCCGTCCCCACGCTGATCACTTCATATTCCATAAAGTCTCCTCTGCCAGGCGGTACGGTTCAATATTGACCGAAAACATCCTGCCCATCTGTACTGTTTTTGTTTCACAGTGCGGTGGCCCTCAACGACTGCCCATCGGTCCCAGAGAGACTAACACGACTGTCACCACGTCATGACAGCTCCGGTGCTTCAATTAGCAGCACCATTAAACCAATTAATATTCAGAGTATGTGTAATCATAGTTAGCGAATCAAGGTGAGTCACCTTCTGAAGACAATTGATTTATCTTGTAACAGAACAGAGACCGGTGTAAAGAGTATATCTGCGAACGTGTTCAGAGAGTGAATGGCTTGCCTGTGATCTGCTTCTAACTGCCCTTGATGTTTGGTGAAGCCTCATGAGACTGGGGTTAGTAGATGCTGCAGCCTTCATCCAGCCCCACAGGCATTACTGTAGTGGGTTTGATCGTTTTGGCCTGACCCAATTCATTTCAGCGATTGAGGGACTGGAAAGGGTAATCAATCACAATGGCAATTGTTTACTGAGAGGACTGTGCGTGTTGATTTAAATATATTTAGGATCTATTCTGCTTTGCTGGATGATGATTTAAACCCCTGCCTCTGACTGGAAACGCATTGGATGGCTGTGTGGGTTGGCTACATTTGAGGCTAGCTATGATGATGTCTCTCGTGCCCGGTAGAAGGTTATCGGATATCTTACTCACTCAGCTGCCGACAGATACTTTATATTGCTGTGTGTTTTAGATCCCTCGGCGGTCTACAGGGCGTTGGCTAAGCTGAAGAATAGACCACCTGCGGCACTCACAACCCCACCAGGGGGTAGCGAACGCAAAATCAAAGGTGATACAAATGTATTCTTATACATGAGTGATGTGGAATATTCCCTTAGCAAAGAAAGACTGTGCATTCGAAACAGCAGTAGCAGTATAACAACAGAAGTGAATTATGGCATTTTGGTCTCAGAATTTGCTAAATAACTGCATTTCTGCGTAATTTCAACTGCCCTGTAACGGCATTTGTACTGCATACTTGCTGCTGTAAAAAGAACAGCGTTGTTTTGGATGCAGCATTCATGCTTATATTGACTGCAGGCTTCCTTCAAAATGTTTGTTACTAGTGAAACTGCCAGGTGTCTCCTGTGGGTTCCAGTTTATATATGTTTAGATAGACTTTACAGAGTGGCTGAACATGACTGCACTTGCAGGTGTTTCTATGGTGACATGGGAGTAGCCATGGAATGGTTTGTGCGTTGAGTTACATAGAGAGACTACGAGAGTGAAAGTGATTGGAGCTGTTTTCTGTTTCCTTATCATGTTGCTTTACATCTTCCTCTGAAATGGTTTCCTTCCCTCTTATTCCCTGCACACCATCCTCAACTGCTTTTAATTTGAATGCGCCCCCACCTTTTCCAAAACCTCTTCCTTTTCCTCCCTTTCTTAAACCAGTCCATCCTCTCCCTTCATCAATGCGTCCCTCCCTCTCCTTCTCTACAAAAGCTACCCCTCCCGCTCTCTCTGAAACCTCTCCTCCGGTTCCTCACCCCTTTCTGTGTGTTAACTTTCAGGCTGTATAGGCAGGGTGGTTTCCTCTGTGTGTAACTAATTACTGATATCTTAGGGGCTGCAGCTCACCCACGGTACCCTTGAGCGATGGGGAAAGGTCTAATTAAATCCACTAATTCCACTGGCCAATGTGTGTGAGGACGATATGCAATTTGAAAGAGCAGTAAACGGTCACGCTTTGTGGAGGGTCTTCTCTGTCTTCTGGCACACAAGGTGGAGCCCCAGACGAGCACATTAGCCTTATTTAAAAAGGCGTTTAATCCATCTCGTGGGTGGGTTGCGGTCCTATGTCTAAAAGAGGAGACCGTGAAAGTGCTTATAATGGAGTCCTCTCTGATTCAGATCTGTTAGAGGAGACAGGGATGCTACAGCTGTGAAAACACCTTCTATGTCCTTGGGTCGAGAGGATATTGTCAGACTGCTTTTTCTCTTACCTTGATTTTGATGAGACAATCTTTGATCTGTGTTCATCTCCGCATTTCTTGTTGGCTTGAAGAGAGCCTTGCATTATGTATGTTGACTACAACAAAAGATGTTACATGAAATGGACAAGCATTTTATGGTCGTATATTAGGAAAAGTATGCATTTGTATAATACAATATGTCTATAGGTTATGATACAGTATGTTTTTTTACCTGTGTTTTAATGCTAGACTTGCTTGGTGCTTCAATCTCATGTGGAAGAGCATTCCATAGAGACATGCCTGTAACTGTACAAATAACTGACCAACACATTCAAACGGTTTCTGGTTTGGGTACAGTGAAGATTCTGTTGTCTGGTCGGGTGTATGTCTGTTTGAATGACTGCATGGACCTGATGCATGGAAGTATGTGTGTAATCAGCTTTTTATCTCCGGTCCAATAATTTTAATAAGCCAATGGTCAAATCTCTTCAACAGACTTCTCAAAATGCATCACTGGTGTAAAACATAGTGTGTCTCATTGGAATTGACGTTTACGGTCACATTTCGACTGGTTCTGGATAAGGAAGGACTGTTTCAATAAAAATGTAATACATTCCAACTGCCAGGGATCACAGAGATTCGCCTCAAACCTTAAACATGCACTTGCTAAATGAAGCTCTCCCAGCCCTCAGGATTCTATCGCCCTCCCTCGGCCACAGCAGGATATATCATTACTGTCTCAGGTTAGAGATGTTTATACTCCAAGAATGTCAGTCAAAACTGACTGCTGAGTTAAGCTGCGTTCCATTGCTAGCTGTTACTGTTAGCTCAACTAAGAAGCTCAATGTGGCAAGCTAGACCTGTTTTATTAGCTTGGATGTGAACTAGGATCGGTTCGTGTCTGGTGAATCTTCGTTTTCATTTGGGCAAATGTATACTCTTTATATGCTACATGACTTCCTCTAGAGCTGATTTTGAATGGCAGTGTGCAGAATCCTGCCTCTCACATTTATAAGACTGAATGTAATACCCTTGCTATTCCTTACTTAATGAGAATAATATTAGCTTGTCTACGTCAAAAATGATTGTGTCTAGGGTTGGGCGGGTGGTACTGCGAGTGTCTAAAGGGAGTACGAGGAGAATAGAAGTCAATACAAACTGATAGGCAGGACAGCAAGAACATTTCAATCGGGAATATCACAGTCACTTATAATATTTTAAGAAAAATATTTGAAACATTAACTTAAAAAATGTCCTGCAGCTTTAGTACAATAAATCATTTACAAATGGCACCTGTGATTTTATCAATTCCGAAAGCAGCTTAATTCTCCATTGGTTGCAGAGGTTCAGAGTAATATTTTCTAGCTTTCAATATTCTCTGGCACTGTCACTGATTAGAGGCAGCTGGAATATGCTTACTCTACACAATATTGTTGACCCTTAATAATTGTGTTTAGCAAAACTTTTGTCTCAGATTATTTCCAACTTGAAGTTGTACAGTGCCTGTAGGTAGTCCTCCCCCCTTGAACACTAATAGTTTTCACATACCTACATACCATACTACACACGTCTATGAAATGAAATATGTATAAATATATATATATTTCATATATATGTACAGTGGATATAAAAAGTCTACACACCGCTGTTAGACTGCCAGGTTTTTGTGATGTATTAGAATGAGACAAAGGTAAATCATGTCAGACACTATTCCATTTTTTATGTGACCTACAGTGGGGAGAACAAGTATTTGATACACTGCTGATTTTGTAGGTTTTCTTACTTACAAAACATGTAGAGGTCTGAAATGTTTATCATAGGTACACTTCAACTGTGAGAGATGGAATCTAAAACAAAAATCCAGAAAATCACATTGTATGATTTTTTTATAATAAATTTGCAAGTGTGTACATCCTCTTATAACTGGGCTATGTGGCTGTGTTGAGAATTAACAAATCACATTCAAACATTTTATATAGAAGTCATTACACCCCTGCCATCATTTAAAGTGACTCTGATTAATCACAAATGAAAACAATTTACTACATTCTTTCTATATTACTGTAGAAAAATATACTGTTAAAATGTTGCACATTCCATTATGGATGTAACAGAAGACAAGGTTTGTAAAAAAAAAAAAAACTTTTTGAGCACCTGCAGAGATTTCCTTGATGTGATAATGTTTTGCTACTACTGGACATAATCTACAATAGGCTATGTGGAATCTGAGCATTAACAATTACAATATGAATGTACGTTTCATTGAAAGTGAATGTGCCTAAATAATAAACAGAAACCCCTCTCTTTAGATTCTCTCTGAAGGTTGTGCTCTGATAACCACAGCAATGTTTACATTGACCATTTGGCATGTGGGTTACTGTCTTGGAAACCTGATCTTTGCTAGGTAAACATGCCCCTAAATGCATGTATCAGCTTGTAACCAACATTACAGTGAGAAGAGATTGAGTGAGATGAGATTCAGGTTGTGTAAGGAAGACCAGCTCCATAACCTCATGAACAAGACTTTCTAATGCTGCAATAAACAATTGAATTACTCTCTCCCTTGACAACCAGGTATGCAATAATTATTTAACCACTATACGAAATGGCTGATTTCTAACAGCTACAATAGACAACTCAAATCTTTAAGACGTTTTCATAAACAAATTACTTGTAACACATTTGTTGTTAATGGAATGCTTTAAAGTTTAACCACAAGGCATACATACATGTAGGTGCGCAGTCAGACAACTTCACAAGCCTTTATCAGTTTGTTTTTCAAATTGATATAAAAATAATCTGAAATTTTGTATTCTACAAAGAATCTGCAAATGAGACAGCACATGCTTATTTTCCTAACCTATTTTTATGGACACTGGATGCTGCGTACTTTGTGGGCTGGCACAGTGCCAGGGGGTAGCTTCACCAATGTGGGGGGCTAAGAAAATTTTATATTTTCAAGACTACACAGTTATAAGGAAGTTCTCATTTCAAAAATACTAAAATGCATGAGGGGGCTGAACTGGGGCTACGCACATTTGTGACGTGGCTACAGCACCCCCTAGCCCCAGTGTAGCGCCGTGCCTGTTTGTGGGTCTTTCTTTTCCCGAAAAACACAGATTGTTGATAAATCTTACCTTTCTATAAAAATGCATACTGTAGAGCCATGTTGGAGAAAAACATTTTGGAATTAGGTTTTCACAAGATAATTGAAAAGCTGGGCCACTTGCTTGTGGACAACGAATAGACCAGTTTATTGATTGTAGTCTTTATAAAGAAAACTCAACACTGTAATATGGTCTGTATGGCTTCCTTAAAATCTCATATTTATCATTTATCTTACTGTGAGTGGAAAACAAAAGCCTTTCTAAAAGCCATGGAATGTGATTGACTGATGAAACCCATATTTTCAGACCAATTACTTGGAAATGGTCAGAATTAATGTACATAAAATATACTCTGTACTCCAACATGTAGAACTTAAAGTTACTGTGTAGTTAAAATGTATGAAAATCTTACCATTACATATTCTGCTAATTTAACTCTGACAAACCCGAAAATGTGTTGACCGTTTTAATTTATTGCCCAAAGCAAAACTTTGAGAATATATGGCACAAACCTCACATCAGATTTGCATCTCAATTAAACCTTTTCTGAAGACCCTTTATGATCGGTACGAAAATGTATCCATTGTCCTGATTGTGTCCCAAACATCAGTTATATCCACATATTCTGAATGACGCAGACAATTAAATATGCATTGTGATCTGACTGATCGGATGTATATCTATTAAGCCTTAGGCCCCAGTTTAGAGGTAGGTATAAACTGGGCTAAAAATGCCATGGGGTATGCAACACTAGCTCCTAATCCAGATTAGGAAACAAAGTTACATTGAAGATAATAAGGACAGGATTTGATAAAACAAGAAAAAGAACCAGGCAAGCCTAGTTCTGCCAGTCCACAATTAGAGGGGAGGAATGTTTTGTCCCTGACATCCGCTGTTTTCTGTATGGTAGACTGTGTCTTTAACCACTACACTATTTAAAGAGCGGGTAGTGTTGCACGTGATACATGTGTAGAGATGTGGTATCTGTTTACTTCAGTCTTGTAAAGCCGATTAGTTGAAACTCCACAGTTTTCGAAACTAGTTCCCTACATAAGCTGACATCCAAACAAACAACAGGTATAACTGGGTCGCTACATTACCTTAAACGCATTCAATTAAAAAGAGATTACTGTAGATGGCTAGCTGATTCTTCTCCGCATATGTGGTCCGGCAAAAAACATTTCATTGTAGATGCTCAGACTGACTTTTGCACAGAATCATCCATATTGAAAGTGTGTGATTTGATCAACAACTGGTGCGTGCCCTGATTTGTATAAGGCCTCGTGAAGTGTCTGTGCACGATGGCAGGCGTTTATTTATTGAGGTGCATTGTAATGTGTTTACTCTAATGCAGACTAACTACCAGTCTGTAATCCCCCAGGCTAGAAAAACCCACTTACACTGAATTACAAAGCGATGATCAAATATTTACAGGTAATGATATTATCCCAGACGAAGCGCCTTGGACTTGCGCTAAGCTTGCTCTTATTACAGTCTGCCCGTCGCTGCTATTGGTAGCACCGGAGAATGAAATGTAATTTCAATATGAGAATTAGACAGATAGTCTTGGGGTCAAGCAGGGAGAGGCTGTGACTAATGCTCTTACAGGCTTTATAGATTCCGTTAGCTCGCGGCTGATAATATGAAGTTCTGACAGAGAGCTGTGCTCTTTGACACTGCATGGTGTAATTGCAGAGATCAGCCTTTTGTGTGAGGGAGAACAGCAATCCCAGTCTCCAATTAGAGTGCAGATAGAACAGACCCCACAAAGAGATGCATTTACCGGAGCTGATTGGTAAAAGTACACTGGCAGGTGTGTCCAGGAACCGGGTAGTAACTGGGTGGATAGTCTCAGTCAGTTATGGTAGATTTCGACCACGAGGCCAGTAAGCTTTACTCCTGCACCATCGTGTGTGAAATAATGATACTGGAATCCAGCCAGTCCCCTCGGGTCATGACATATTATTTATCTTGGACTGCCTGACACGGGTATTTAGTTTATGGACTGTTCATTTGCTTGTTCATTCATTTATCCGTAATTGTTTTCCAGGCCAGTTCTTGCTGTTCATTATCTTATTCTTGAAATTGACAGGATAACAGAGTGGTAAATGTGTGTGCCTTAAGTTCCCTTTGAACCATTGATTAGAGTGACAATTTAAGACTATAAAGCTAAACATAATTGATGGAGAGGCGTAAAACCGCTCTACAGTTTTAGCTCTCAGGAAGATACGCTATAGTGTGGTTTCACCAACTGTAACTTTACTACTTTGGGGTGAAAGTTAAGTGTTGTTTGACAAGGTCACATTTCTTTTAGGAAGACACTTGTCTGTTTGTTTAATCCTATCAGTTCCACACGACAGCATGTCTGACTCTGTTCCATCACATGCGTTCAGCTTCTGCATGACATGCTGTTGTAGTGTACACTGGAGATTGGTCAGCTCATCCAGAACTCATTCCACCTGGCCCAAGGTGCTGAGGTAGCAACAGAGATCTCTCAGAACATGGGCCCTAGTTCTTGTCTTGGTCTGTCTAATGTGCCTATCTAATTAGCAGCAAGCACAGAGATTAATCCCCTTCTAAGTCATTAAGCAAAGTAACAAACAGAGCCTCTTGGCTGTAATTAAGAAAGATCTCTGACACCTAGCTAAGTGCTCCAGTCTTCTAAACTCTGCTCCTCTGTCAAACAACCATCTTCCCCTTCTACACCCCTTCCTCCCCCCTTCAGTTTCTCCCTACCTAAATTCTGCCCAGGACTGAAACACTGACTAATGATCCCCCCAGCCTGCTCTAATGCCATCCTTTATGTTTCATTTAATGACTGCTCTGTCACTTTTATCCCCAGCAAACAGAATCCATTCTTTTCTTTCTTTTATTCCCTTTTCTGTCCTTGATTTAAGTCATCCATTTGCACAAGACAACTTTAATTCAAACAGGCCAGGCATTAGACTGAGCTCTGGGCAGCCAGGAGGCTGCCTTTAGTTTGTACCTGTGTCTTCTGGTGAGTTGGGACAACAGCATGCCATATTTAGAGCTGACAATCAAAAGCAGGGATGCTCTTTTCGCTGACCTTATTCCGGTGTTACTGTGATTCATTTCAATTTGTCCCGAGATATGTAATTACTGCATGTAAAAACATCAACCATGCCCTGTGTTCAGCCATGTTCCCACACCAATTACTGCTGTGGACAACACAATCACCAAATCAATGACAATCACACTAGATTACACACTTAACTAGTTTCACAGACACATTCACATGCTGTCAGAACCACACACACTGAATGTAATAATGTTTTTTTATGTTTTTTGTTTATACGAATTTAATATGCTGTAACTTTGCTCCTAGAAGGAATATTTCAAAGAATTAATGAAGGAATAAGCTTTGAACAAGAGTTTTTTTTCACGGAAGCATTGACCATTGAACAGATCCATTCTGTTTCAATTTAGACATCAAAGTAGGAGCTACTTCAAGAAAAAGTTTGATATTTGTGGCTGCTTGTTGTAAAAGTGGTACCGTTGAGATGAAAAGCTTCCCTGAAAATTGTGAATATACAGTGGATATAAAAAGTCTACAGACCCCTGTTAAAATGCCAGGTGTTTGTGATGTAAAAGAATGAGACCAAGATAAATCATGTCAGAACTTTTTCCGCCTTTAATGTGACCTATAACGTGAACAATTCAATTGAAAAACAAACTGAAATCCCTGAGGGGGAATAATAAAAATGAAAAACATTTCTGCAAACTTTTTATATATCTTTAATATCAGTACTGTATAGTCAATGGCTAAAACTACAGGGAAGGCTAATTTCGGTGAAAAATTCTACATTAGAACCTTTCATAGCTTATAGACATGCATTTTTCTGACCCGAGACAAGAAGAAAACCATCACACACCCAGTGGTTGAATACCTTTTTTCATGTTTAATTCAAAGCATTATAATGCTAACCTTTGTATGTACAATTATTCACTTTATACAACAGTGTGAGGTAGGCTACAATTTGTGTGCATGCGTGTGTTGCAAAACTTAACGCTTGATTTGGACACACTCGTCTGGTGGAAGAACCTTGCACATTGTACTGATGTTGTCCAATTGCTAAAACAGCTTGACTTAATACAACAGACAGTACACCTGTTATGTTTTAATCACATTATTTTAGACATCAATTCATGACATTTCTTTATATAGAGTTGTGCTCATAAGTTTGCGTACCCTGGCAGAAATTGTGAAAATAGGCATTGATTTAAAAATATGACTGATCATGCAAAAACACTGTCTTTTATTTAAGGGAAGTGAGCATACGAAGCCATTTATTATCATATAGTTGTTTGGTTCCTTTTAAAATCATAATGATAACAGAAATCACCCAAATGGCCCTGATCATAAGTTTACATTCCCCTGAATGTTTGGCCTTGTTATGAACACAAAAGGTGACCCACACAAGTGCATTTTTTTCTTTGCAATTAGTGTTTGTGTATGTATAGTCAATGAGTTTGTATGAATAGTCAATTAGTTTGTTAGCTCTCACATGGATGCACTGAGCTGGCTAGATACTGAGCCATGGGGAGTAGAAAATAACAGTCAAAAGACCTGTGTAACAAGGTAATGGAACTTTATAAAGATAGAAAAGAATATAAAAAGATATTCAAAGCCTTGCAAATGCCTGTCAGTACTGTTCAATAACTTATTAAGAAGTTGAATATTCATGGATCTCTTGATACCAGGCAAAGGTCAGCCAGAACTGCCAGAAGAATTGTTTGGTATATAAAGAAAAACCCACAGGTAACCTCGGTGTGGTTGGGAGGAGCACATACTTGAACAAAAATGAGCTGCATGGTCGAGTTGCCAGAAAGGTCTTTACTGTGCCAATACCACAAAAAAGCAATGGTAAAGGTTTTGGAGTGGCCATCACTGTTTCCTGACTTTAATATCGTAGAGGCTCTCTGGGGAGATCTCAGTCGCTCAGTTCATGCAAGACGACCAAAGACTTTGCATGACCTAAAGGCATTTTGCCAAGACGAATGGGCAGCTATAACACCTGAAAGAATCTGGGGCTTCACAGACAACTATTACAAAAGACTGCACGCTATCATTGATGCTAAAGGGGTCAATACACTGTATTAAATCCTAAGGGTATAAAGACTTTTGAGTAGGAGTCAGTATATTTTTTTCTTTGTTGCCGTATTTTGTTTTATGATTGTGCCATTCTGTTATGTTACAGTTGAATCCCATAAGAAATAAAAGACATGTGTTTTACCTGCTCAGTCATGTTTTCTTTACAAATGGTACATATATTATCAATTCTCCAAGGGTATGCAAAGTTTTGAGCACAAATGTATAATATGATCCATGGAAACATGACTACTTTAAATTCAACATCACTGAGTAAGAAACCTTCTTACTTAATGTTTAACATCACTGTCTTGATGGAAACATGATTACCTAATATAGTTAAAGTCGCTGTGATCCATGGAAAAAATTCCAGTTTATATTCAACATCACTGTGATCCATGGAAACAATGATTCTTTAACAAGAGTCTGGGAATTTTTTTAACAAGTGACTGGCAAGTTTTTTTCTCCTTTTCTGGGCTGGGTGTGTAATATTTTGTTTAATTGTGTATACTCATTATTTAGAAGTTTAAAATTTCAAGTTTGAAAGTGAGTGATTCTGATGACATGTCACACAAATGGGCTTACAGTGTCTCTCAAATGAATTCACCCCCTTGGACTTTTCCAAATTTAGTTGGGTTGCAAAATTATACTAAAATGGATTTTATCAGGGGGTTTGATAATGATCAACACAGACAAGGGAATATTAAAATCTGCAATTAGATGTTAATTAAATACCTTTTGTTTTGTAATTATCGGGCATTGTAATTTACACTGGTCTCCTTCGTGCAACCCCTCCAAAGAGTATGCTGACATTGAGATTTTGAGACTTGATAACCCCAAATTCTACTAGAGTGTGCAGTTCAGCTGATAGTTCTTTGGTTTTAACCATGATGATGGATTAACAGGTGTTCAACCTCATGTCTCCTGCCCCAGGTTAATCAATATAGTTCCTGGAGACCAACTTAAAAGCATCGAATATCAGAACAGTCATAACATTTTTGCTGTGGGCAATAGAATGGTAAAAAATAGAACTAACGTGTACTTTTGTACAAAGAATTCTGTATATGGTCGTCCATACAATAACAGTTGAATAGCTAACCACTACGCTATGTGAACTATGAGGAAATTGAAAGTATTGGCCCAATCTCAAATCACATGCAACATATTATGTACTACAAGTACATACTTTGCGGATGATATACTCTTTGGTATATGGTAAGCTAGTATGCCTGCATTGGGACCGATTAGGACATACTACCTTGTCAGAAAATTGCATCTAGACATTAGATCATTTTGTCAAGCACTAACATCACGGCAAGTTTGAATATTTAGCCAGATACCATTCATTATTGTGTTAAATGTTTCGTAACATAATCATTGTGTTAAATGTTAAGTTTACTTACACAAATCGCCAGGCCTACTAATATCCACTTAAAACTTGGAATAGTCATAAGAATTAAGCAATCGCTAACTAGATTGAAGATGAACAGTACACTGCCAAAGCTATTTCATTTCATGGCACAAAAGCGTGAGTTTTTCTTTCATTCGTGAATGACACTAATACAACAACTATCAATATAGGTGAAGATAACTGACTAAAAAGACGAGAGAACTGTGGAGACTCCTCCCCTTTGCTGCACAAGGGTTTGTGATCTATTTGCCATTACCCCCAAAAAGAATGCAAAGATGCATACTTTGAATATCCACCAGAAATAGTCACAATATAACGTTAAACACAATATAAACCATCTTATTTTAGGCTTACTATAGCATAGCTACTGAAGCTTATAGCACGTTGTGTCTATCCTGAACAAATCCAAATTAGTTTTGTCTGCAGTGAGACCCAAACACCGGTTGCACACATGGCAGGCCACATCTCTAACCATTACGCAATTTAACAAGAGTCAGTCAGTCAGTCAGTCAGTCAATTCCAGATTATTATTTATATATATAGAGATTGGTATCTATTCTTATGTCTTCTCTGGAGCATAGAGGGCCCTGACAGTTTCCCACTGCCCTGCAGTTCTTAGAGACTTATTTGAGCATCTTTCAGTTGGGTTCAGCACTTGGGTTGATTTTGTGGGACAACCTATTATAAGTAGATTGCCAGTGAGTTTTTCATTCATTTCTTTTTTTAAACAATTTTACGTAAATTAGAGGATAGATATACCCTGGATTTTTTTAAACTTGAACTAGGCTGGGTTTCTGTAAAAGCTCACAATCACAGTTGTAAAGGGCGATATAAAATACATTTGATTGATTGATATATCTCAATGTATGTAAGATGAAGCTCATAAACAACTACATCTTGTACAGCGTTTTTCTAGGGGGCACTCTATGATTGACTGTAGCATATTGCAACCATTTTAGATTATGGAAGATGGCCTCTCTTTTCAACTGGCCCAAATAGCTGGCATCGAGTCACCTAATCAGCCTCTGGAATGAATAAATTAACAAAGTATTTAGCTCTATTAGCTTATGTAGATGAGAGTGAGTGTTGACACCTGACCCACACTTGGGAAGCAGCTGCTGATGATTGGAACAATCCAGACTCGTTTAGATCCAAATTACCCTGGATGCCCTGCCACTCATTCACTCCTTCTCTCCCTTTCCCAATGCTCTGAGATGGTAGAGTGGGTAGTCCACAGACACACAACCAAACGCAAGCTTTTACCTTTTCACCTTCTAATGATTGATCGTTTCTGAGTTGACGTTGGCCCCTAGTCAAGCAAATCGCTGAAACTGACCACCAATCATGTGAGGACTAAAAGCAGGCCACAGTATGATTATTCAGATTTATTTGGTTGAAGTTGTGGTAATGTCATTCGGGATACCCATTTCATTTGTGCATTTATTAAACTTTATTTAACCAGTTGGAATCTTTGAGGTTAAACACACTTTCTGAAGGGGACCTGGCAAGGTTGTCAGTTGGCATTTTGGGTGAAATATATTTTTCCCACTTTAGTTCTGGTCATTGGAACCATGAAATACAATAGAAGCTTAGATGGCTTTATGTTAGTAACCTATTAGTGAGGAGCACATATAGGTTGGAAATAGACCTAACACAACATTGTGCATGACGGTGTACCAGTGTGCTACCAAAATCTTTTATGTACAGTGTAAAAAGGACCAGCCCCAAAACTCCTGTGGCACACAATTTTACTCAACCCACACAGTAGCACAGCATGGCACACAGTATCAAAAGCTTTTGATATATCAATAAATATACTTTTTTTGTCCTATGCATCCTGAAGATCCCCTTCGTTGCAGCTGAGAGTTTCTGCTTGGCTGTAAATCCTGAATGGTTTCCGGATAGAATACAATTATTATCAAGAAAGTCTTTCAGCTGGGAATTCACCACGTTCACCAGAACTTCAGTAATCACAAAAGTTCAGGTTTAGAAAGGTAATCATCTAACTGTGATAGATCGCCACTCTTATACAGCGGCTTAATGTATGGAGCTATCCAGTGTTTTGGAATCCAGTTGCTTATCAATGACAAATTAAATATAGGAAAAGATAGAACAGCTATGATGTCAGCTCCTAATTTCAACAGATACAGACTCAATATATCCAGGCCAGCTTCCTATCTTAATATCGCTCAATTTTATCAACTGTACAATTTCAGATTGTGCAATTTTGGCAAAGTTTAAGAGATAGTGCACAGATATTAAAGGGATAGTCCGTAGACTTCCTTGTAGCGGAGTCATCAGGAATCTTGCACATCTGAAGTGGATTGTTTCTCAAAATTATGCCTAGTATTGATCATAAAATAATTTAACAATTTCACTTTAAAAGTTGCCTCTTTAGAGCCTGATGACAGTTTCTGTGGCAGGGCAGACAGGTTTGCCATCATCTGAGAATTCATAGGTATAATGTTTTTCGGAGATGTTATTGGGTTACTAAGACTTTCTTTTGTACATTCATAATAAAAGCTTGATATAAATGTGCTCATCAGTGTAATGCATTTCTTTATTAGCGCCCTGAAAGACTGCTAGTCGACTTGGGAGTTACCCTTCCCTGTTTTTGGCCCTTTGTACATTTACTTTATGAATTTAATCAGACAGTTTCTCTGTGAACCAGGGATTATCTCTGCCTTTAACCCAATATTTTTTAAACAAAGCCCATTTATTACACATTGTTGAGAAAAGCTTATGGAAATATGATTAAGCCATCTCAACATCTGTTACACCATAATGGAACAGAACCCATTGTAAACATTCCATGCAGTAACTTGTGCTTTTTGCTCTACTTCCTGTTTCTATTTTCCATAAACAAGATTGAAAGAACTTCAAGGCAACAGATTACTATAATCAGGTCCAAAAAGAATGCACATTTTTCAGTTGATTATTTTTCTAGTCTAAAGTCTAAAGAAAACAGTATCATCACCAGCTGAATAAAGTATGTTGAGATTTGTCTTCTGAATAAAGCGAGAAAAAGAAATGCAAACAAGTCTTTTTCCTTGGTGAGTTTCTTGGCTTAATTACTTCCGTAGCGTAGCCTAGTAACCCACAGGAGACCCTGTGGATTTAGGCTTGTGATTAGAGAAAGAACAGCACAAATAACCTAACCAAATGAAAACACCAGCGTGCACCAATGTGCAGTTTGGGGGAGAATAAACTGCTAAGGCTTAGTATTTTAATTAAACAATTGCCCTTTCAGAAATACCGAGATTAATTTATAATCTATTTCCTTTTTACAAAACATAATGTCGGTTTCAATATGTTGTTATTCATTTCCATTGGGGAAAGAAAGATGGAAACATCAGAATTTAAACATTAATCAGAATGGTCCTAACTGATTACTTGGTTTCTTTTGGCTTTTCTAATAAAGACATTAAAATGGTACTGTTTTCCCTCCTACCATCAGGCAAGTGGTACAGGTCTTGTTCCCGCACCAGCAGGCTCAGTTTTGTTCCATTTACTGTAATCCTGCCAAAATGTTACCCATCACTAACCATACCCCACCTAACCAACACCTCTTAAGGACCTTGTTGTACTATTCCCTTTGTACTGGACTCGGAAAAGTATGATAAGGAAGTTTTCAGTTGTTACAGGTATGTATCTACTTCGGGAACCTCACTGCTACTATTACCATTTCAGTTGCAAGTGCAACTTGCACATTCAATTTGCCTTCATTGGTCATTTAGAATTGCCATCGTATTAGCGTTTTCTTTCAGTTAGATATACTGTACATCTCTACCTCGGGGACATCATTGCTTCTATCTCTGCATCCCTGTTGCATATATGCTCCCTTACTCCTTCAATTTGCCATGATTGCACATTTAGAATGCCATTTAAAATTGCCATTGGTACCTGCACAACTATTTATTCCACTTGTAACATACACTATACTTAATACATGTACATTTTCTGCCCCGTTCTATATTCAATTCTGGTTAGACGCTAACTCCATTTTGTTGTACTGTACTTGTATGTGTTCAATGACGAAGTTGAATCAAATCGAATCTAACAGAATTGTGTAATTATCCTCAATCCATGCGCAAGGATGGATGTCCCGACATGTAGTTACGTTTTTTCTCCAGATCAAAGTTGCACTTACAAACTTGTTTTAATCCAGCCAATGTGTGTGACACTATAGCTACCTAAATTTGTAGTTATTGTGAACTAACGTCCCCTGCCTCTGCAGCTGGTTATAGCAATTGTTAGCTAGCAATCAGCATCTTCAATGAATGTGAACAGTTAGCAACTATGCAAAAAGAGATAAACGGAACAAGCTTTGTGTGTAGCTTAGCCTCACTTTGGACTTAATACGTTACCCCCACACAGCCAGAAGTGGACTGGTCAACCCTCTGAGCCTGGTTCCTCTCTAGGTATCTTCCTGAATTTCAGCCTTCTTAGGGAGTTTTTCCTAGCCACTGAAATTCAACACTACTGTTGTTTGCTCCTTGTGGTTTAACGCTGGGTGTTTTGTAGAAGCACTTTGTGACAACTGCTGATGTAAAAAGGCTTTATAAAATAAATGTAATTGATTGATTGTTTGACGTGGTCAATACGGCTCTGAGATGCAAAAGGACGGAAGAGAAAGAAAGCCTATGATTACTGTACTGTGTATCCTAATATGCACATGTAGTAAAAGGTATCTAAAAATGTTGATTTCATGTAAATATTTCAACCTGCCAAGAGGTTCGTTCATCCTACACTGTACTAGGTATTACTCTAATGCATAGCCGCAACAATATAACATCCCACATTCAATCTTTCTTTCAATTATTCTTTCCCTTTCTCTCTTTTTCACATGAACAATCTCAGGCCTATTATAAGAAAGCCAATGAATTTATTTTTCCCTTAAAGTTTTTTTTTATTTCTTCAAGTCTCATCTAAGAAAACCTTTTATTTAAATCCCCTGCTTCCATCACTTATTGTGTGAACTCACCAAGGTGTTAAATTATATTTCTGGTAGCTTTTGATATCCATATTCATCAGGTCCTTAACATTCTTTGAGGTTCCGAAAGATTTCATGACTCCAGGTGGTTTGGATTATACAGGCCTTCCACTCGAAATTAGAATGGACCAGCCTGCATGAATACGTTCAGCTCATTCTCAAAATAACTGTATTTCATGTTAGACACTCAATATTCATATCAACATGAAGGTGATGTATGTGCATTCAAAATGTACTCTGATGTGGGAAAAAACCCTACAGCATGTGCCTTGCCTAACTGTAATGTCGCATTCAAGACATTAAAAAGGATGTAAAGTGGCTACTAATCAATTCTGGCTGCAATTGCTTATTAACAAATGGGCCCTTAAATGTTAATGGACATTTGCGGGAGGCTGGAGGTCTGTTGATTAGACTGTTGTGACATATCACCATGGTCATCAGTGTGGCCAGCAGAGCCTCATTTCCTAACACATCTGTATGTTCATGCGAACACATTCACCTTGTACGACTTAGCAAACATTTAAACACTTACAAAGTAGCAGAAGCAATGCCTTGCACCATAACACTGACGAAACGTTTTCCAGGACCATACAAGCTCACAAGGTTTGTCGTAGGAGTCAATAATCATCCTTTGGTTGAAGAAAGCGGTGTGTGTGTTTGTGTATGTGGGAGTGGTGTGAGAATGAGATGGATTCTGAATAGAGGGTGAAATACGTCTACAGAACATCAATACTAATGTTATGCTGTGACGGACAGATCTAGTAATCCTTAGAGAAGTACCTAGAATAAATCAGTTTTTCTACAGTGCTTCTGAGATGATCTCTCGTGCAGTGCTCTCTGCAAATTAAATTTTTCTGCACATTATTATGACGGCAACAACATACCCAAGCTCTCATTCACCCACTGACTACACATACCTTATATTCTCTCACACTAAATTATTCATTAAGCAAGCTGACATATTTATTCACATATCAAATCTATTACACATGCTCTGTTCCCTTTTCTGACAATTGAGAGTGTTGAAATTTGATTCAAAGCATGACATTCACCTTGCCCTGCCCAGAAACAACAGGAGCCAGTAAGACGTCTTGCTAATAGCTCTTTCACACAGAAATTTGGGTATTTCTTCAATTTTTTTCCTCAAACTTACTACTGTGTGAGTAAAAAGACATTTAAAAGTACAATTGATTCCTAGCTCAGCCTCCAAGGAATGTCAACAACTGTACTGGATGTACATCATCTCTGAAAAACATTGTGATTAAAGTCATAGCATGAAAGAGTGTAAAAAAAGCTGCCACCACATTGCTGCTGTATTCACATATAGCCAAGGCCCAAAACATTCAGCAAGTTGAACTAGGTCTACGTACATAGAAAAAATGTGTTGTCTCCATTCACATGGACAAGGTTGGTCACATTTATGCACAGCAATTTGTCAAGTATATTATTATAGTATAATATGCTATTGTAGTATATTATTAGGATGAATACATGTTATAAACACTGTCAAGACAAAGTGGTGTATAGTTAGCACATTTTATTAGGCCTATCTAGTAAATAGTGATAGGCTTCTGCTCATTTGAAATGTGTTATTGTCAGTGTAAAATGATTTTTATGACACCTGTCTGAACCACTTCTGTATCAGTGGATTATCAATTGCGAGTTCACATAATGTGGGGGGGATCCTAGAGATTAATGAGCTGTCATGAGTGTGAAAAATACAATGAACATCAAATATTTGGACTGGGGCACGTTTTTAAAATCAGAGTGATGATTTACAATTTTGACTAACCTTGGGCGAATGATGCATCATGTCATTAAGATCCAGAATTTACAAAATGACATGGCCCAGAGGAAGGTGCCTCATTTGTGGGGAACAACATTTTTATTGTTGTCTAAATTGTTGCAATAGTGAGTATTTTCTTTATTTACTTAGTGGAGAGGTAGGGATGTCACTAGTTTCCATGGAAACGTCCATCCCTGTTGGTGGAACTTTGTGACAACCTTGGACTTGGCATTCCTCGCAGGTGTTCACTCTTCCTGTCTGCCTCATGAGACTACTGCTTTCTCAAGGGAATCCTTCCTTAACCCCCATTCTGTCATTGACATTTCATTTGAAAAACAACACAAAATCATCATATTTTTTATATAAAACCAGAATGTTGCGGTTTTTATTTGCCTTTGAAATGCTCAGTATTTGATTGCGTGGTGTAAGGAAGCAAAATCAAGATGTTTCAATAAACAGATGTTATTGGCTTCTAGAATGGTCACGAGGTCACCCCTTATTCTGCTAAACAGTTTTTGATCGATTATAATCACATTTGATTTGAAACATGCAGTTGGCTAAAATACCACCCCTGCCAAACCGGGAGAGATTCCAGAAATGTTTTATAACAGCTCTTATGCAAACAATTTAACCATTTTCAATGTTATTTCAATGGTAATGTGAAAATATCATTCAAAGAAATGGGACAATCATGTTTTTTACTCCACTGGGCCTATCAACTGTACTGATTCCCTTCCCTGCTTTAAAGTTAATATAATAAATCTATCCATTTATTTTAACTTTATTGCTCACTTTATTGCTTAGTTTCTGGGACACAGTGTGGCTGGCTCTGGGGGAAAAAGTTTGGTCCTTTGAGAGATAAAATGTAATTTCACAGTCAAGTTGCTGTGATATATGATTTCACAACAGTAGAAGGAGCAGATATGAGTCCCAGTCGGGTTGGTACTGGTGTAGCAGTACATCCGAGATGTGCCTCTTGGGGGAACGGGCGGTGGCAGGTAGCAAACATTTACACATGCCTGCAGGGGCTGTGGTGTCCACCACAATGACCGAAAACAGTCTGCTATGAAATCTGACAATATGTGAAAAAAGGATCATTTCTACCCATAGAGATTAATTACATTCAAAACAAATCTCAGACAAGCACACCTCATTAAATAATAGCTTGATTGACTTTAAATAATTAGCTGATTAGTAGAGATTCTAGGGAGACAATCAGGGCCCAGACACAATGTGATAGTAATTTGGTACTGCATTGCAATACATAATTCTATACAATGTGGGTGTCAGGCTTGTCTTCTTTTGCCCACAAGACTTCGCTCAAAACCAGACACACACACACACACACACACACACACACACACACACACACACACACACACACACACACACACA
>JACXGJ010003194.1:0-56292 GCA_016801105.1 Esox niger | reverse complement strand
GTCAAAGTGCAGCGTGTGTGTCAGTCAAAGTGCAGCGTGTGTGTCAGTCAAAGTGCAGCGTGTGTGTCAGTCAAAGTGCAGCGTGTGTGTCAGTCAAAGTGCAGCGTGTGTGTCAGTCAAAGTGCAGCGTGTGTGTCAGTCAAAGTGCAGCGTGTGTGTCAGTCAAAGTGCAGCGTGTGTGTCAGTCAAAGTGCAGCGTCTGTGGTGTAGCGGTAACCCACTCGGCTTAGATAACAACCTCTTTCCAAAGAGCCGGGGGTTAGACTGTCCACTCCAACTCTTCTGTATCCCTCCCCCAATATCTTAAATAAAGAACTGTTTCAAAGCCGAACTTGTGCCAAACTTGACCTCGTACCCTCTCCTCCCTTCCACCAGAATGATTATTCATCAGTGTTTGCTCCAGCGGTAACTGACGTTCCTCTGACCGCAGCAGCACTGGACCAAACCATAGCAGCCTTCGACACCGTGGAGCAGCTCCTCCGTCACCTCAACCCTGACAGCTGGAAACAAGACCTGGAGAGCCTGAGTAGAGAAACCAGCATTTACAGACCCCGGTCCTTTCAGCAGAGCAGCAGACATCACAAAAGTAATAGCACACTGAAAACAGCACGCTCAAACCGCCCACACAGGTTTCCACTAAAACTGTTTATTCAACTCACACAGATGCACACACAGAAATACATTTTTTTGTAGGAGTACACTGTTTCCTTATACTGATTGGGAACATTTGACCCTTTAAAACTATTGCGTTGTCATGGGTTAGAATCTGACTTACTGACTTTTGACTGTTTCTCCACCACCAGTTTTTCTCTAATTAAAATGTAATTAACAAAACATTTTGTTGTTTAGGACAAGGGTAAATAGGATTTGGAATTAAAAGAATTGTATGTGGACCCCACAAGGATAGACAAATGTAGTCTGTGGGTGTGTATCAAATTTGTTATGGGAATCTGTGGTAAAGTCAGAGAGATGGGAGATTAATTTGCTGACTCAATTTAAAAATGTTTACATTTGCTGACTCAAGTATTTGGTCTGGGGCAACACTTACTTTTGAGGTGAGTATCACAATTAGGATTAATCACTAGTGCTACTGTAAGTTAAGTTTTAGACATATAGGTTTGATTATTAGGGTTATGTTTTGGTTGACGTTTAGGTTAGGGTAAAGTGTAGGATTAGGATTGGTAAACATTTTCAACAACAGTCAACTGATACAACTATTGCAAAACCTTCAAGGTGAAAAGGCAGAAAGTTCAATTTTCTCCTAGCTGCTATGGAGTGACTGGGGCCTGACAGTGAGTGTCTAGGCTTGAATGTGTGATTGGTAGAGGGGAAGGTGTTTGTGGTGTTTTTGTGTCAGTTTGCTGTAATTGGTCAGAGCCCAGTGCACCTCTTCCTCTCTCTGCGAGGAAACCCAATGATACTGATATCTACGGTCACCACATCGTCTCCTTTGTCTCCTTACTCCTCATTTCAGTGTCTTCCATGATACCTTTTTATCCTTTCCCTGTCCTTGTCTCTTTCTATTTCCTCCACATGGTCTCTCTCCACCTGAGGGATCCTTTGTTCCTGAGTAAATATTTGGGCTTGGCTGAGACTCCAATTACTGTCAGCAAGTATGTTTGTGTGTTGTTTTTGTGTGTCCTTCTGTAAAGAACTTGGATGTCTGTGAACAACTGTGTCTGTGGTGATGTCTGTGAACATCTGTGTCTGCGTGATGTTATGTGTGTATAATGCCTGTAGTGACCTGAAAAAGTTTCCACAAGGATTGTAAAGCAAGGAAAGTTTGCCCACAAAAGGAAAAAAAAAAAATTTTAGGCTGAGGGTTTAGGTTTGGGCTTAGAGTTACACTTAGGGTCTGGATAGGATTAGGGTCCGGGTCAAATTAGAGTTTTGGGTTAAGGAAAATCAAATTTTAACTGGAAATCCATTTCAGGTCTCCCAGGGGTAGTAATGATAGAATTGTTTGAGCATGCACGCGTGTTGCTGCAGTTGCAGGGCTGCTGCAGTTCTTTGATAGGCTGTACCCCATGTCAGACTCTAATTGGAAATTCAACCTGTGCAGCCAAGCAGAAATGTTCCCTAGTCAGCATCTAGGTTTTTTTATTAACACACACACACACACACACACACAATCCTGTCTCTCACCTTTGTTTTCAATAAGGAGGTGGTGGAGGACAAAAAAATCTTTAAGCTTTCCTCGAGCCATGTAATCAAGGAATGCAAAGATATATCCTTCCCTGGTGGTGGTGACCCGGTAACACCACTTTACACAAATACATACCATTTATAAACACGCATGTTAACCCACTAACATTTAAGCACGCGTGTGTGCAAGCAAACACACACACACACACTTCTGTCTGGAGTGTGAGTGGCATACTCATTCTGTTTCGGTGTGCTCTCTGGGCCATTATCAGAGCACAGTTCCACACCAGTGCCTTTCTTAGATTACACTCAAAGAACACTGACACCTGCGCATGCACACACACACACTGTGTCCTGTTATGCAGCATTGAAACTGTCCGGGGGTCTGTCATCTAAGTGAGACCGTGAATCTGTGGGGCAGGGAGTTGCTGTTTCTATGCACCATTGTCTACCATTTTCTAGCCCCTGGCTCCCTTCAGACCGACCACCAAGCCCCGGCTAGCCACTGGCTCCCTTCAGACCGACCACCAAGCCCCGGCTAGCCACTGGCTCCCTCCAGACCGACCACCAAGCCCCGGCTAGCCCCTGGCTACCTCCAGACCGACCACCAAGCCCCGGCTAGCCCCTGGCTCCCTTCAGACCGACCACCAAGCCCCGGCTAGCCACTGGCTCCCTTCAGACCGACCACCAAGCCCCGGCTAGCCACTGGCTCCCTTCAGACCGACCACCAAGCCCCGGCTAGCCCCTGGCTCCCTTCCGACCGACCTGAAGCCAGGGCTTATTCTGCATATATAGAAGCCGTTCTGTCTGCATCCTACCCACATTCTTTCACTGTGTCCTGATTTAGCCTTCGAACACAGGAATATACAAACTCATTTACGCTGCCCCAAGGCACTAATCTGTCTGGTATGCTTTCTAGCACGCTAACCAACCCTGCAGAAGTCTGCCTGCATCGACACACAACCCAGGGATTAGAAAGATCTGACACACCAACCCCTCCCATCAACATTTTTTATTGTCATTCATTTTTGCTATTTTTTGGTAATTCTTCTATCAGCTGTCGGGTGGCAACTGAGCGATCCCACAGTGGGAACATACTCCATTCTGTATGTTCAACCCACAAGATCAATGCTAATCAATCGAACCACTTCAATAAAACTACAATCAAGATCATCAATATGATTCAAACAGTCCGTCTCTCCTCCCCCGTATTCTCTTCTCCCCCATGTTTCACCTCTGTCCTCCTTGCCCCTAACTGGTAGTCCATCCCAACCCAGCTCTCCTCACACACAATCAATGGAATCACTTGGAGATGAAACCGTAATCATGATTCATATTTGGGGAACAATTGTTAAGTGATTAATAATGTCAAGAACATCTCCTCACCTAGCACCTCACCCCCACCCCACCACGCCTCATTGTAGCCCTGTCCTGTTCATTCTCAATTCAGCTACATCAAAATTATCTGTTGAATTTGATCGGTGTTGACATCCGGTAGCAAATCAATCATCATTTGGATGTCCTTCTCCTCCGAACCCCTCCCCTCCACCCTCCCCGCAGTTGACCTGGACCGCCTGTATGATGACGTGAAGCGCTACAGCTGTACGCCCCGTAACTACTCCGTCAACCTGAGGGAGGAGCTGAGGGCCACCAATGCTGTCTTCTTCCCACGATGCCTCCTGGTGCAACGCTGTGGGGGGAACTGCGCCTGCGGGACGGACAACTGGAACGACTGTGACTGCAGCCCGGCCAAGACCAGTGTCAAGCTACATGAGGTACAGGCACACACACACACACACACACACACACACACACACACACAAGCTGTGCCTTTAGCTGTAGCCCAGCCAGGACGTCATGTGGCGGCAGTGTTCCCTCTTAGCTCAATGCCCAACCCAGCTCTCTTTGTTCAGACTTCCCATTCTTTCCCATTTGGCTGGGATTTCAGCTGCTACAGCTCTTATCAGGACAGGCTGGGCACAAACACACACACACACACACACACACACACACACTGCACAGAGTCGCTCTACACACATTTATCACGGCCGAGCACACTGAATACTTCATGTTCCTTATTATAAAGCAGAGGGAAAATCCCTCAGCCTGCTGGCTACTGTATTATCACTGGAAGCGGGAGGAATGGAGAGACAGTGGGGGGATGGAGGGAGAGACATGGGGAGTTAGGGAGAGACAGTCTATGGACCTAACACTGCATTGACACTCAGACAGCTCTGCAGCACCAGCTTTTCTTTCAGCCCTCCTCCCTTCTGCCCTGGCCTCTATCTCCTCCCCCTGTCCCCGTTTCATCCCCGTCTCCCCCTGTCTCATTCCCCATACTGTCCCTGTCTCTGTCCATTCTCTCTGCATTAATCTGTTTAGGCTGCCTCTGGAATCCTACTGCAGTAATTCTCTGTGGCTTGTGTAGGTCTGTTTGAAGGGTGTGTCTGTAATGTGTGTGTCCAGATGTCTGTTCCAAGCGTCTGTATGCTCTGCAACTGTGTGTGTATGATGTGTGTGTACATGCCATTGTGTGTCTGCAATGTGTGTGGCCGTGTGACAGTCCAACCCAGTCTTATCTGGACTCCCCTAACACGCTAGTATGATGGTGACTTTATTGATCCATTTTACACTCGGACCAAGCACACAGTCTTTCACTTAGCCCTAGCAATATCGGATGCCAATGGATGGTTCAGTGTCTTTCTCAACGGCAGGTGAGCAAGACACTCAATCCAAGATTTGATGTTACAAAACCTTACTCGTATCCATCGCAATTCCCAAATGTTTTTCTCCATTAAACTTGCAATTTGAACTGGAAAATCTGTTGCTAACTCACCTCTCAAGACGTCCGTCTGTCTGCGTCCGTCTGTCTGCGTCCGTCTGTCTGCGTCCGTCTGTCTGCGTCCGTCTGTCTGCGTCCGTCTGTCTGCGTCCGTCTGTCCGTCTGCGTCTGTCCGTCTGCGTCTGTCCGTCTGCGTCTGTCCGTCTGCGTCTGTCCGTCTGCGTCTGTCCGTCTGCGTCTGTCCGTCTGCGTCCGTCCGTCCGTCCGTCTGCGTCCGTCCGTCTGCGTCCGTCCGTCTGCGTCTGTCCGTCTGTCTGCCCGTGTCAAGGTGTATGTGTCTTTGTCAGAAACCGTAAAGGAGGACAGTGAGGGGCCTGCTCAGGATTGCAGCAGGTCAAAGAGCTTGTTGTTATTTTCCATTTAAGTTATTTCCTGTATTTCTCCCTCCCTCCCCAATCTCCTCTTGTCTTCCCTCCATCCACCAGGTTCTAAAGTATGCCCCTGAGGTGGGGGCTTACTCGCGGCGTCGGCCATCTCGTATCCGCTGGGTCCTGGAGGATATCCACCTGACTCACCATGAGCTCTGTGACTGTGTGTGTCCCTCTCGGCCACCCCGCTGAAAGCCAACTGGACGGGGGAGGGACAGCTCTGGGACTGACTGCTGTCTACATCTCCAATGTTCTCTCTGCAGTGCTCCACTGCCCTCCATCCACACCCATTGTCCTGCTGCCACCCAGCCAAACCCCAAATGTTTCTCCCCTGAGGGACTGTTATATTCAAGGCGCACATCGTCGTCTTCATATCCATGCTATTGTAGGTTTTCGTGTTCACATTGGAATGTATTTTTTCCCAGTAAATGTTTTTGCTTTGTACAGTCATTTCAAAATGGGTTTCAGGGAAGGAGGATGGAACAACAAAACACTATTAGCCCAACCACTACGAGGAACCGCATGGATACACACACTGCACCCCACACCCAATGTCTCCACCCCACCCCAATAGAACCACATGGATACACACACTGCACCCCACACCCAATGTCTCCACCCCACCCCAATAGAACCACATGGATACACACACTGCACCCCACACCCAATGTCTCCACCCCACCCCAATAGAACCACATGGATACACACATCCGGGGGGGGGTTTCCTGTTATTTCCTACTTTGTTGTGCGATACGCTTTCTTTTTTGTGTTCTTGTCCTCTCATATGCTTTTGGATGTAGGGATAATATCGAAAGAATACAGATCCAGGCTGAGTTAAAAAAACATTCTCTGTTTTTTTCCCTCCACAAATATTCCACCCCTTTCCTCCCTTCATCTCCTGCTTTGGCAGATCAAAGAGGAATACGTCTGGATCGGAAACATTCCGCCCTGACCGGCGTTCTGATCATACCGACAGCCAAACCAGGAATTTAGAGAATGTGGAGAAGCCTAGTGTTCACCCCAAACAAATACAGAGATAATTGTGCATTCTCTTGTCATTTTTTATATCTGCAATATTTGCAGACCTGGTTCCGTGTGTAGTACACATCACTGTTTGGAATTCTGAGTTGTGTAGTCTTAATGAACAAACTCTTCAAACCATTAATCCCTGAACCTAATCTACTGTGTCGTCACTACTGTATATCATTGTGTGTGTGTTTGTATTAATGTGCGAGATTATCTGTCAAAGACCTGAAAATATTCTCATATTACAATGTTCCCTTAACTTGGTATGGAAAGAGCAAAGATGTTGCTGTGGCCCCTCTTAGAAATGTCCATTCACATTCCACTAAGAACGCTGGCTTTAGTAATTGCAATCTAATCCGCAGCTGAAACTCATAAATGAATATGTATATTTCTCTTTTTTCTCATAACTTCCGTTTCCCTGTTAACGGGACTTTTGTGACTGCAAGGAGATTCAGGATATCTCTGCTCTTGTAAAACGTGTGTGCCACGGGTATCGGCTGTCTGGAGTGATCTGAAACACATTGGCAGACTCCTAGGAGAGAAACCAAAATATGATGCACGTGCTTGTGGACTAAAGTTATGTGACAGTCAAGCTCGAAGCGATTACACACAGATGAGGTATTTTTACCATGTCTCAGTCCTGTCTCTCTCACACACTTTTGCAAATTGATGTCCTAACATGCAATAGAAGCCCGGTTGTAATACACAGATATGTTTTTCTTTCATTTTCATCTGAAACAGGTGGGTGTCAGTTCCTCTCCCATGGTCTGGTGTTTTTGGATGATTTTGTCAATTGTTTTCACTGTGTATGTCTTTGTACTGTAGATTGAGCACAATGCACAAAGGCTTACTCTTCACCCAATGTTATAGTCTCTGCAAGGCCAACAGAATTATTCAGTTAAGTGTGTGTTTGTGTGCACACTCTGGCTATTGCCTGTTTTATCAGCACATTCCACTCTTTTTTTCCAAATAACCTTTTTTTTTTTTCAAGAAGTGAAGAGAAGCTGGAATGTTAGAGCTTTAAGTTCGGTCAAAGAAAAAAAAATCTGATCTGCCTTAATGCCTGTATTATCCATGATAGAAGCAGTATGCTAATGTCATTAATTTATTTTTTTATTCATATTACCTGTTTTTGTTTTGATAAATAAAGTATTTCACGCATAAAACATTCCAGAATGAAGGACTTTTCAATGTCATGAGCAGCATATCACTTAGTGGTGAGAGAATGTTGTTCACGAAGTTAATGAAAGGTTAATAGTTTGAATCTCAGAGCTGGCCAGGTAAAGAAAAAAAGGCTTGTGGTGCCCTTGAGCAGAGGCTTAACTCTAGATTTCTCCAGGAAGTCGCTCTGTATAAAATGGATGAGCTAAATGACTTATGTAAAGCAGGGTGTTCACAAATTCAAACAATTATCAATGCCATGGAAATAATCCAATAGCTAGAAAATGGCAAATGTGCCATCTTTGCCACTGAACAATAACGTTTCTGCTGTATTCATGTTGCTTATCTCACATGTGGCACCATATCTTCTAATTGAAATTGAGTATTACCCAACTATGGCCGTTAATCAGAAATGTACTTTTTACTGTTTATTATAGTGGTGCATAACACTCCTGTTATTCTGTCATCATTTCACCTTCATATCACACATTTGTCCTCAGACTCAGTTTCCATGTAGTCATGGAAACCAATCCCTGTGTTCAGAAATCACTTGATGGAACACAGAGGTTGATTGTGATGAGAAGAAATGGAATGGTTTGTCATGAAAGTCTGATATAAGGTATTTTAGCTTAAAAACAACATCTTAAATAGGTTATCCAGACCTCCATGAGAAACAAATTCACAACTCCATGATGTACGCTATTCATCACATCTTCAATATAATTGTGCAGCCCTTCATCACAAACCAAAACATTCAGGACATTGCCTTGAGAGCCTCACTGTACCTGCCTGGCCCCGCCCGCATTAGATCCAGGGATGACACTCACTGACACATCCTGTCTCTGTGGTTACCACGGCAGCAAGTGCCTGTGTTGTTATCGTTAGACGACACCCTCTCCCCCGCGGCTAGCCCCGCCACGTGTTTACCAGTTATTCTGGGAAAGGAAAAACTCACAAACACTTAGTTACACACGCTGATCCTAACCCTCTCCTGCTTCTCAGCTCTCCTTTACTTCTGCCTGTGAGCCCTCTGGGGATGAGAGAGCAAGAGAAATGGAGGGATTACAAAAGAGCAGGACGGGGAGAGAGAATGGGAGTGCAATAAAAAGAGGGAAGACTGTGAGCAGTAGAGAGGACATCCATTTTGTTTTCTATCTTTCCCTAGAATGCTGCTTCTGTCAGCACCTTCTTATCTGCTTTTCAAAGGGGATGTAACAAAATGCACCACTATCTCGCATTGTCTAACAGATTAGGCTTTAGTCAGCAAGTGTGTGTTAGAGTGTCTGATGGTTTCTGAATCACACTGTACTTTCTGCATGAAAGTGTCTATGGGGACTTGCTGTGACACATGAGACCTTAGTTTTTCTCCAGTATTTGGCTTAGGATTCAGTCATTTGTTAAAACAGATGAACACGCACATCTTGCATATTGCTAAATAAGTGGGGTGGTCACTGCAGAAACTTCTCTCAAGTCATTCTCAGACTTCTATCTTGCCTGGTCCCATGTTTCTCATAACTTACTGGGACAGTTCACCTTCTGTCGTTACCATGGAAACAGTTAGGAAAATGAGGGGAAACATCTAACTCCAGCACCACATTCTCACCCGACTCCCTGGTTTCAGAATATTGTAATCTTCTGCTATCTTCCACCTCCTCTGTCTTGTTATAAGGCTGGCCCAGCCCCCGCTTATCAACCCTATGCAGCAGATCTTTTCCCCAACCCCCATTCTGTCACCTCTGTGATCAGAGGTAAGGCTGTCTGAGTGTCTAAAGACTAATTTATACCTAGCCAAGTCAGAAGAGCTAAGTACCGTGAAATACCATATCTTCAACATGAATGAATGCCTATATATTTGGTTATTTATCATCACTGAAAATGAATCTACATGGATGACTGTATGAAAAGACTTACAGTCCTAAAAGAAATAACATAAATAAATACAAATGTAGCACTTAAAGTATTATAAATGCTTAAATTAAAGCAATAAATGACTCATAGACCGGGCTAGCGTGTTTTGTTTTATATGGTTCTCAGTCTCATTTTCACTGATTTGTAGTGCTCTCTTTCAGATTATATGATAGTATTCTTAATCAATGTAGTCTAAGTAAGACTAGTTTACTGTGCTTATCCCATGACAATCTTTGAAGTAAAAGCTGGGTTTCTAATAAGTTTGTGGAAAAGTAGAGGTGTGAATTACATGCCTTAATGAGATGCACTGCCTTTAATTAAATTGGGTGGGTTTGCCTGCATACGTTTTCTCTTTAATTTTCATTCAGTGATATGATGTTTAGCATATATGTGAAAATCTCTTACCCAATAATATTTGCAGTAGCATATTATTTTTCCAGTAGGCTAGTATACTACTTCTTTCATTTTGACTACTGCTTACTGTCTAGCAACGGCAGACAAAGGGCATGTTATTTCCTGGTTGCTAAAATTCTTCACAGTTCACTCAATTTCTGTTGATGCAGAAAAAAAGTTTTTTTTTTTCTGAGGACTCTTGTCATGATTAACATTGCTTCTTTGCATCACTCTTGTCCTTAGAATGTTACATTTGATAATATGCTTGCATAGTTGTATACAGTTTGCACTTGAGTTACACACATTAAATATATTACTCCACTACAGTTTGGTGCATCGTGGGAGGAATCATACAGATTTGGATATTCGTAGTCACTGTAGAAAGCTCTTGTCTGATTAATCTTTTTGTTTATCCCTGATTGAAAAAGGAACGCGTACAAGACAGAGATTATTCAAGCATCCAAACTTTGTTAATGATGGCAAGCAGTGTATATTGACCATGCGGTCCAAAGCTGAAACAACAATGGTCTTAACATTAATTCATGAAGACATGACATCTTTAAATCCCGGCATGTTGGCATGTGTAACAGAACATTTCAGTTTTAGAGCTTGTTGTGTTCCATCACAGCAAAAATAAGTTGCCAAAAAGCTATGGCATTGAAAATGCTTCATACAACTGTTAGGTCTCAACATTGTTAGTGCGAAAAATAGAGCAGTTGGAGATTCCAGGCATGATTTAAACAGGTCATTTCTACATGATGCACAGCGTGATTTGCAGGAATCTGCTCCAAACGGACCCATCGGATTTGGCAGAGATGACATGATGGCCACAGTCAGTCTCCGCATTCAGGTGTGACCATCCATCTAGCTCTGGTGTGTGAACGCTGCCCAAACAAACAACAGTTGAAATGGCAGATGCTGTTACAGTTTTAAAAGATTGGGTGACACCACTGGAATCTGGGTCGAGGTTACCCTCCTTGTAGTTTAACTAGCCTGTTATTCTCCAGAGTAAGAGGCTATTTAGTAGCTCTTGTCCCTGCACCTCAGTTTGCCTTGGGTTCTTGGGTTTTAGACATATTGAGCCATGTGTGTGCACATTTTGTGTCTGTGTTTCTGCTCTCTAGTTGTTGCTTTGATGTTATTGTGTTCTGTAAGTGTTTATTTTTTGCACTAGCAGGTTTGCTACATATCTCTAAGTATAGGTCAAATTTTTTTATTTTCATGGTAAGGCTTGAGTTATGAGTATCTGTGGGGTTTGGCTGGCCTCCATTGTCATGTTTTGCACTTTAAAAACAGACACTGCAGCAATTCACCATTTAACGTCAAGTATTAAAAGCCCAGGGACTATGGAAGCTGGTAATAGATAATTGTTGCGGACAGCATTTTAGGAGTGCAGAGTGCAAGAAGGCAGAGAAAGAGAGGGATGGATGGTAGGAAGAGGAAGGATAAGGGAACAGTCATTGGAGCATGCAGAGTTAGTGAGATGCCCCATGGCTGAAATATTCAGCGCCATCTGAGAAGCAACACGACTGCAGTAAACCATAAAGACACATGAGACTTCGAAGTAGTATATAGAAAATAATTATAATATATTCACTTTTTAGTTTATGCCTTTTTATGTCTCTATCTTTTCCTGTCTCCATCCCTAATCTCCTGTTACCCTTTGCTCTCACTGCTATGCTAAACATCTTTCATCTGGGTTTGAATTGGATGTTTTGCAGATAATAATACCAGCGGTATGTATGATCCTAAAGACACTATCTTTAAGGCTAAGGTTCATATAAGCTCATAGGAAAGTAAAGCGGACAGAGCTGGTGGATGGATTGAGAGAACACAAAGCACTGCTCATGATGTTTGTTTAATTTGATTAGGTCATTTGTTGTGTTGTATATTGCAACCCATTAACTAGGCTGAGCAGATGTTCTCAAATCCTAATTTAATAAATCATTCCAATCTTGAAGTGTACAGGTACAAGTAAGGGCTTGGGGGTAGAATCACATGAATGCTCACTTGTCATTGTTATTCATAGCAGATTCCACCTTCATTCGGCTTTGATCAATGTTTTTTTTTTTGCCAGGGTACTGACCAGGACTTGTTTTATAGAGGTGCCTGCAGTTGCCTGCGCAATTACTCAGAAAGTGTGTTGGTACAACACTGCTGACAGCGCCTGCACAGGTCAAGCACAAAAAAAGGTACAGGTACGCTTAGTCAAAAAAAAAGTGAATTGCAGACATGACACTCTGGACAGCTAGGCCCAAACAATGCATACAGCATACAGTTTGCCCTAAAACAGGCTAGACAGCAAGTTCTCACGTTGCTGCTTAATATCATTCCACATGTTCAGTGATTGATATGTTGTGTGGTTGCTATGGCAAAGTGTGGGAACCTCCTGTACATTTTGTAAGTATTTGTTTTTTGTTCAAATCTTTATTTTTAGTTTGGAGCCAAGCTGAGTTTAGACGTAAAGATATCATTGGTAAGTTTAGCCCTCTATTGGCCAGAAGTGGAATTGTAGAAACAAATGAAAACAGAAATATCTTAGATACTAATCATGCATTAGTTACTGATGCTTGAAAACTTTACTAAAAAAGGCGCATTATTAATTGCTCAACTGTTTGTTGTAATGTTAATGTCACCAGATTGGTTTTATATGCAGTAACATTAACTGAGGCTAGTTGAACACATTTGAGTTAGCTTATGTTACTAGTTAGCTAAAGTTTTCTCTAACGTTAGCCTTGTTAGCTATTTCTATTTACTCTGTAAGCTGTTCTTTTTCAAGAAATGATCATGGCAATGTGGCATTCCACAAAATAGTTGCCTTTTTTTGCAAGTCATCGTATTTCCAAGCCCCTACAATGTGCATTAAATGAAAAAATATTTAGCCCCTCTTCAAAGTCGTTAGCACCTGACCAAATTGTGTTCATTAACATAACAGCTGAAATTATCTATTGATTACTATTAACTTTCTGTTTTCCGGTTGTGGAAAAGATGGCAAACTCAGCATCACTTTTCAACTCCAAATCAGTCCGTGTATTCATCTATCTTACAAAAGCGATGCCTATATTTATTCTAGTTTTCACTCAAATTCAATCAAATCAAACAATCATATTTATTTATACAGCCCTTTTTACACCAATTGTCACAAAGTGCTTTTAACAAACACCCAGACTAAAACCCCTTTGAGCAAGCATCAAATGTGTTCATGCACAGTTCATACCCATTGCTCGAGGGCTGCAACGGAGAATCAACCGTAACCAATGACTCCGCCCTGAATGGCATTGGAGAGAGGGCGACCCAGTGGATATGAGAGCCCGTCTGCAGCAAGGATGGACAGTATCAAGCTATTCTGATCACCCTGGGCCAGAGTACAGTTAATCATAGACCATGCTGAAGAGATGAGTATTCAGTAGTCACTTGAATGTTGGCACTGAGTCTGCATCTCTAACCTTAATAGAAAAGTAATTCCACAATAGTGGAGCTCAATAGTGGAGCTCTATGGGAGAAAGCCGTGCTTTTGTCTGTTTAGACATTCCAGGTACAATTAGAAGCCGGGTTTGAAATGAGGTGGGCTCATGGGGTCTGAGACCCTCCTTAATATTTATTTTTTATTTTGGGGGTCCCACAAAAAATATTTTAATGCTCATTAAAATGAATGATAATGTGAACGTTATCAGTCATGAAGGACACTTTATAATTTGCTGCAGTAATTTATTTATTGGGTGGCCTGAGGCTGCAGTCAGGGTAGCCTGGAATTAAAATCTGGTCTCCCAGCAATTCCTGTTCAGCATTGCGTTATTAGCTGATTCCTATTCAGCTTGTGGTACAATATTAGCTGATCCTCTATCAGTCATTGCATTTACTAAATACGGTCCAACATTATGTTTATAAGAGTAATTTTGCTAGCGTTGCTTGCTAGCTAGCTGGGCAGTATTGAAACTAAATTAGTTGTTACTAGCTGACATAGCAGTAGCTAAACTAATTATTCGTAGCTGACTTTACCAAAAGTCTTGCCAGTCAGTGATGATGAGAAAAAATTTAAGTTTGTGATTGATTGATGTTAATTTCATTTGTGCACGATTGTGTGTAAATGAGACTGAGAGCTTGGTTAGCTAGCTACTGTACCTAAAATAACATTTGTGAACTTATAATCATGCATCATGGACAGAGGACCAAAGAATATTCACTGTTTTAAAGGATACATTTTGCTATGATAATATATCTAATGAGGAAATTGTAGACATGTTGGCATGGTTCACACTGATTATTCTCTGATTTTGTCATGAAAATTGAATGAATGCAATATTTTGTACAGTAAAAAATAAGACCAGCTCAGCCCAATGAAGCCAAGTACAGCCAGTCAACTCAGCCAGGCCAAGTACATACTATTATTTTAGCTCATACTAGAATGAATGAATTATATTACTAACTATATTACTTTTCTTTTTCATTCTGAGAATGAGCTGAGCCCCAAAAAATGCCTGACCAAATAACATGCTGAATGTGAAACACTGGGTGATTAGTAGGTCATTTTGTTATTGAATTATCTTTAGTTATAATAAAAGATCTTAGGGTGTTTCAACATGGTTGTTCAAATACATTATTATTTTCTTCATTATCAACTCAAGACAGCATAATACATTTGACAAGTTTTTCCTAGATTTCATTATCGTGAACAAAGTGGCTCCTTCTAATATCATGTTAACACTAGGTTATATTTAATGGCTTGACTTCCTTTGTTTTATGTTTTAGGATTAAGGAATACACATACAATTTGACTTGTTTTCAACCACTTGCTTGCAATATTTTAAAATTGGCATTTTTCATATGTAATATGCCAGTAGGGTTTGATATAATTTCTGAATATAGGGGAATATCAGGTAGGCAATATTAAATTACTGTTCAAATCATGAAATTTCATAACATTAAAAAGTGGAAAAGATACAGATAAGATAGCAAAATTGTTTTCAGAATTCTTTGATGAAATTTAAAAGGCTCCCTCAAGAGTCATAGGCAAATTTGAACACTGATTATAAGGCCTGCATCTTGCAGTCTTTTGTAACAATTCAGCATGGTAAGTAGGAGCAAGTCCATGCATTGCTTTATACTCTGATCAACCATAACATTATGTCCACCAGCCTAATATTGCTCCCCATTTACCACCTGCCTAATAAGGTCCCCCTTTTGCCGCCATAACAACCCTGGCCTTTCAAAGCATGGACTCCACTTGACCTCTGAAGGTGTGCTGTGGTATCTGTCACCAAGACGTTAGCAGCAGATCCTTTAAGACCTGTAAGTTGCGAGGTGGGACCTCCATGGATCGGACAAGTTTGTCCAGCAGATCCCACAGATGCTCGATTGGAGTGAGAGCTGGGGAATTTGGCAGCCAAGTCAACACCTTGAACTTCTGGTTGTGTTCCTCAAACCATTCCTGAACCATTATCCTGCCGAAAGAGGCCAGTGCCAGCAGGGCATACCGTTGTCATGAAAGGGTGCACATGGTCTGCAACAATGCTTAGGTAAGTGGTACGTGTCAAAGTAACAGACAGATGAATGGCAGGACCCAAGGTTTCCCGGCAGAACATTGCCCAAAGCATGGCACTGCATCCGCTGGCTGGCCTTCTTCCCATAGTGCATCCTGGTGCCATGAGTTCTACAGGTATGTGGCGCACACACACCAGTCCATCCACGGGGTAAAAGGAAACATGATTTATCAGACCAGGCCACCTTCCATTGCTCCATGGTCCAGTTCTGATGCTCACATGCCCATTGTAGGCAGTTCGGCAGTGGAGAGGGGTCAGTCTAAGTACCCTAACTGGTCTACAATTGGGCATTCCCATATGCAACAAACTGCGATGCACTGTGTTCTTACACCTTTCTGTCAGTACCAGCATTAACTTTCTCAGCAATTTGAGCTAGTGTGTCGCCGGTCCACTGCTTTTCCATCCTTGGACCACTTTTGATAGGTACTGACCATTGCAGACCAGGAATATTCCACAAGGGCTGCAGTTCCAGAGATGTTCTGACCCAGTTGTCTAGCCATGATAATTTGGCCCTTGTCAAAGTCACTCAGATCCTTATGCTTGGCCGCTTTTCCTTCCTTGGACCCCTTTTGAAAAATATGACACATTTTGGTTCTTACCAAAGTTCACAGTGTTTGTCCGCAGCTATGCAGCTCTTCCAGGCAGAAAAAATGCCTCCCCGAGCTGACCCGACAAACTTCAGAGTTTGCCTTATTAGTTAGTACTAGAGAAAAGATGAATGTCATTGATAGAATCTACTTAGTATCAGAACCCTTTCAAAGGACCATTTTACAATAAACCATAATGACAAATCTAACTTTGCAATATACTTTTCGGCTCTCAGTAGCACAGATCAAACTATAGTCATGGCTGTGGGAGGATGACTTTGCTTCATATCTGTGAAATACTTAAAATGTGGTTCCAATTTAGAGGCAGTGATGTATCTTAAAGGCAGACTTGACTATACTGTCCATAACCCAAAGGTCGTCTACATTTTTAATTCTCAATATAGTAATTATAATGCATTTAAATGGTTTAATTTCTACTAGTGGGCCACTGTGTTACAGGCCAGATACAAAATCATGAATGTCACACTAATGTAAAACATTTTGAGTGTCGGCAGGGACAGGCAAAGATACATAAAATATATTTTAAAATAAGATACCAAATACCTTTATTTTAAATGTATCAAAATAAACTATAAAATACAGCAGCCACACCATGTATCAAAATAACTACAGTATTTCTTGTGTATTAAACCTTCCAGCAATCAGCCAATTTGATCAATCCCTTCGCCACTACACTGACTCAGTTGATTAAGGTGACAATGTTTGATAGCAACAGCTTTTCTCTGCCTAATGAGTCATGCAATAAATCTGACATCATCTTCATCCGCTTATCCATTGTTGGGTCACGGGGGCAGCAGCTCCAGCAGTGGACCCCAAACTTCCCTTACCCGAGCTACATTTGCCAGCTCTGACTGGGGGATCCCGAGGCGTTCCCAGGCCTGTGTCGAAATATAACCTCTCCACCTAATCCTGGGCCTACCCCGAGGTCTCCTCCCAACTGGACGTGCCTGGAACACCTCCCTGGGGAGATGTCCTGGGGACATCCTTACCAGATGCCAGAACCACCTTAACTGGCTCCTTTCAATGCAAAGGAGCAGTGGCTCTACTCCAAGTTCCTCACTGATGACTGAGCTTCTCACCCTATCTCTAAGGTAGATGCCAGCCACCCTTCTGAGAAAACTCATTTCAGCCGCGTGTACCCTCGATTTAGTTATTTCGGTCTTGACCCAGCCTTCATGACCATAGGTGAGGGTAGGAACGAAAATTGACCGGTATATCAAGAGCTTTGCCTTCCGGCTCAGCTCTCTTGTCGTCACAACGGTGTGGTAAAGCGAATGCAATACCGCCCCCACTGATCCGATTCTCCGGCCAATCTCCTGCTCCATTTTTCCCTCACTCGCGAACAAGACCCCGAGATAAAACCTCATTCCCTACTCGGAGGAGGCACTCCATAGGTTTCCTGCTGAGAACCATGGCCAGAAAATTAAGGGTGCTAATCGTCATCCCAATCGCTTCGCACTGTGCTGCAAACCGCTCCAGTGAGTGCTGGAGGTAACAGCAACCAGTTAACAGATTAAAATAGTAAACAATGTTAAAATATCCCTGTGATCACCCAGATGAAGATTAGTTTTAAAGTAACCAAAGGTTTAATATTTAGGGTCAGGCTGATGTGAACAAACACAAGTGGTGGATGGGTTGACAATTTGGGTAGACATTTGTGCACAACCGACGATAGTTTAACAGGCGGAAAGTAGAAAGCTAACATTAACTGTGAGGGCTTCTACTCCGGTCAAATAGTTAACTAGAATATTAAGTAAATTGGTAAACAATTTCACCTAGGGTACTAAAATAAACACCAAAACATGACAAGTTAAAATTGTTGCAATTTATGCTAAGAATCACTGGAAAGCTGTCTATCTACAGGTTCCTCATCTTGACCTTCGGGTATAAAGTCTGGGCAAATAACCAAGTAGGCACCACACTAAATCCACACTAATACGCCTCTTCTTGAGCCACTCCTTTGTTGCCTTGGTCGTGTGTTCTGGGTCATTATCATGCTGGAATACCCATCCACAACCCATGTTCAATACCCTGGCTGAGGGAAGGAGGTTCTCACACAAGATTTGATTTCCCCTCAGCAGAAAGCATGTTTGAGGTCCCCAAAGCATGTTTCCACCTCCATGTTTGACGGTGGGGATGGTGTTCTTGGGGTCATAGGCAGCATTCCTCCTCCAAACACGGTAAGTTGAGTTAATGCCAAAGAGCTAAAATTTGGTCTCATCTGACCACAAAATTTTCACCCAGAAAGTGTTAACTAAAGTGGGTACAGCTTCAGTGTTCACTGTAATTGTGGTCTGGAAGTAGCTTCAAAATTATCCCGACTTAAGTCTCCATTCAGAAAAACCAGACATTCGCTCAGTAAGAATATTGGTTCTCAGGAAATATTGGTTCTCTTGCCAGGCTTTTGTCATTAGTTGTCATGACAAACACATAAAACTATATAACATTTTGGTTATTGTTAGGTTATTGGGGATAGTGTTCAATTAAGGTTAGAGTTAGGCTAAGAGTTAGGTTAAGAGCTAGGGGATAAAGACAATTGATTGTTCTGTTATTGTTAGGTTTCAGGTCCCCACAAAGATAGAAAACAAATTATGTGTATTTGTGTGCTGATTGTTCAAGATTTTGTGTTGGTGCAGTGACCTTACAGCTTATATGTGACTCAGGGACAATTCAATTACCTGAAATACCTGACAGTTTGCCCTAAAAAGATTACACACACCCAAAACCTGAACACTACACACCCACTTACTTGTTTTGCGAAGATTAAAAGCTTTGCTTCAGAAGCGACAATCTCTAATCGGTTTTGTATGAAGGAGACTATCTTCAGTTCTGTCAGCATTCAGTTTTGACACAGACAATCAGGCTTCACTGTTGATGTGAGAACCAAACACTTTTGGGTTAGTGAATGTAAAAAATGGGAGTCATGTTTGTTTGCTGTCAGGACGATGTATGCTGAAAAACAACACACTCACAAAATATTATATTTTGACGGCTTTGTTTATGTGGTCAGATTGCTCCCCCAAAACGATACCATTTCCCCAGGCCAGTAAACCTGTAGCAGACCCCACAACAAACAGAAGGAAAAGAACATACTGTAACTGAAAAATATGGGGAAAATTACAGCTACTGAAAAAAACCTGACATATTATTTCTACAGCTCAGAGCAAGAAGGTGGTGGAGGTGGAGTGTTTTTGAGGGCGGGGAGGGAGGACTGTCGTGTGACCCCTCATCTAGGAATTTGTGGCGATCAGACAGAGAAGGTGCAAAAACAGGAAACATATGGCAGCAGGAGCGCAATGGCTCACCTCATAGACCCTAACAGAGACACACATACAGACCCTAACAGAGACAAACACGAAGACACACTACAGATATGAAAAAACTGGAACACAAATGCTTTCAGCAAGAATCCTCCTCCTGTGGTCTAAAAAAATCTCTGCATTCCAGCAGTTTTCTCTCAAAACATCCCATGAATACATCCGACTTGACTGGAAAAGCTGTCATAGCTGACATCTTTTAACCACACACAAAATACAGGAAGGGTTACTAATAAAATTGCCAAAGTGCCTCTGTGTTTAGGATGTGAGTGAAAGGTATTTGCGGTAGAGACCAGAGTGTGAGGCAGTACAAGACCACAGGGTGAGGCAGTAAAAGACTCGAGGATGAGGAGGTAGAAGACCACAGGGTGAGGCATTAAAAGACGAAAGGGTGAGGTAGTGAGACCAGAGTGTGAGACTGTGACCGAGAGAGGTTTTGTGTGTCTAAAACACAGGAAGACTGGTCTGTGACACCTTTATCGGCATCCCCCGACCTCAGTGCTATAATTCACTCACATTCCATCCTTTGTTGTTGACATCTTTCCAGTTCCTTCAGTTCTCAAAGAGGATGCTGTCTTTGGCTGGAAGTCTGTTTTCCTGAACTAGATAAAAGTCTGAATAAAACAGAAAGGTGTGTGTAGGTTTTCTGGACAGCAGGTAAAGGTCACGTCATTTTTCAGCTGTGTGTTTGCATGCAACTTAAATACAAAATCTGAATAAATCACAGAATAACCTTTACCTCACTTTATCGCTCTCATGGTCTATGATACAGTTTTTTCATGAGCATGTGTGTGTATATGAGTTTGACAAATCAAGATTTAAAGATACCTGCAGAAATGTAAATCTGCTACCCTATAACACAAGAAGTTAGAAAACCACAAGGGTCAAAACCGGAAGCTGAAGAGGACAGTAGAGTGTAAAGTCCTATTTTAGAAGATGGCCATAATGAATGTGTGGGTGTTTTGTGTTTTGGATAACACCAAAACGAAGGAGCTAATGGAGAGAGTGGTGACATGCGGAGTGATGAAGATGGGTCTTCCTCACCCTCCTCCATGAAGAAATGTTGTCATTCCTCACAATCAGGTACACCAATCTCAAACAAAACTTGTGAGTGACCTTTAACCCTCATAACCTCTCCCCCCATGACCCCTATCCAATTGTCCTTACTCCCCCTTTCTGTCTTCCCAGCATGCTGGTTTAGCTCAGTCCTGTGTCTCTGCACGGCTGCTTTAATGTCTCTTAATGAAGCCTATTAGTGTCAGAAACACTCTGAGCTACAGTCTAATCCAGCCCAATTGGCTATGCTCCACACACACACACACACACACACACACACGCACACACGCACACACACACAGACAGACAGACAGAGAGAGAGGGAGAGTGACGCACACACTAGAGGGTGAAAACATACACAGTCACACATACAATACGCCAAGGCAAATCAATGACTTAAAGGGCACTGAGCAACACTCAGAACTCCTCCCACACACAGTGCCAGGAGCCCTAGACAGTCATGAGAGCAGGATTAATTAAACAAGTTATCGGAAGAGGGAGGACAAAACGCACAAAACGCACATAAACACAAAAGCTTGGGTGGTACACTTTAGGCTGTGCCCCAGTACGTGTTCCCTACTGTGTTACCTGATGCAAGGCTGATGACACAGAGGAAAGCCTTTACCGTAGATTCACATATGATACACACACATACACAGTGTGGAGCCCTACAGACACATACACACTCACACAAACACAGGCCTTCTCTGATGTTTCACACTTGGGTTCCCCTGAATATCAGACCACACAGTCACAACAGGCAATTATCTGGGGCCTCATGAACTGCCACAGTTAAAATAATAATAATAGTAATAAATATAATATTTTTAAAAGATTGCAGCTACCAGATTGCCCCAACCCTCTACTCAGTGTTCCTCGACGATCTGAACGACACACGGTTGTGGGCTGCTCAGCTCACCACTCTAGTTAAAAAAAACGATTCTAAACCCAGAGTTTGTACCAGAGCACTATGCAATTTGCGGTGAGTGCCTAGTAGAGAGCCAGACCAAATTCAGAAATTATAGGGTAATGTAGAGTAAAATGGCACTCTACATGAAAATCTCAATTTTTTGTGAGTGATGATGAGACAGATGAGAAGTTAAGTTAAGCAAAAGAGAAACAGGAATCGGAGAAAGTGTTCAGGAGACATGTTGAAGATTATTTCTGAAAGTAAAGGACTATTCCCTAGAGGGAGTTTTATCCCAAGTTACCCTAACAGGCAAGCCCACATTATATTTCTGGTGTTTATGCAAGTTTATTGAGACATACAAATAACTCATCCATATTCTGCAAGCTAATTAAAGAGATCATATTTGGAATCATGGCCCGCATGAGCAGGATTGTACACAGAGAGCAGAGATCCAGTGCAGTGCATGCATAAAACCCATTGAAAAGAGATTTGACACAGATTGTAACTGAGGAGCAAATTATAGTGCAGATGAAATGGGTTAGGATCATAATTTATTTGACTGGATCAGACCCTTCGTGTTCCAAGAGGTGAACGTACCCCAACCTCCTCATGTAGTTAAAGAATCCTGAATTTGTGGTAGAATAGAAATTAGTGTGCTCCAAAATACATTTGTGATTGCATCTAACAGAGTAGAGAGCTCTAAGAACAGTTCTCCTGGCCATGCTATGTCCCCAATCCCACCTTACAGATTCCTTGCAGGTTAACACTGGTCCTCCGCACAAAAAAAATGCTTATAGTTGAAAATAAATAATAACTACTAAGTGATTTTATAAGAGACTTAGGGATACATGTACATCATATATATTTTTAGGGAAAAATTTTCCAGAAAAAGTTGCAATATAACCATATACAGTTTTAGTCATGCAAACAAACGCTTGGTACCTTCACACGTGTGTTTCTCTGATTTCTATCTCCTTTCTGCTATAGAGGCATACAATATGAAATATTTGTTTCGCACACTGGGAGAACAAGAGCAGTTTCAGCTGCGGTGCTCACAGGGAGAACAACTGATGCGTCTCCTACAGCTCGTCTGTGTTCCTCAAATATTATGCAGAACATAACACAATGAGCAAGAAAGATATAATACCCTGACAAATTATTTGTCATTTGTTGAATGAAACATTGTGATTATTTAATTTAAATTCTTGATGTGGCATAGCATGAAAGCCATGGTAAAAATCACTGATATACATTGTTGTACGAGATCTTCAGTTTCTTGGCAATTTCTCAGAACAAGAATAGATTGATACATTTTAGACGATTTTTTTATGTTTCTAGCTATTTGAGCCAGATACTATTTCATATAAGGCAAAGTTTGAATACTTCTTTAATCAGATCAACAGATTTCAGCCGTGCTAACCTTTAACCCTGTTGCCAAAAAAGTTGGCAGGGGGCGTAAAATGCAGATAAAAACAGAATGCAATAATGTGCAAATCATTTATCCCTATATTAGATTGAAAATAGTACAAAGACAACATATCCAATGTTCAAACTGCCCATTTTGAATTTGATACCAGCAACAAATTTCAAAAAGTTGGGAGGGGCATGTTTAACACTGTGTCACATCACTTCTTTCAACAACACTCTGAAAGCATTTGGGAACCTAGGTGAACAATTGCTGTAGTTTTGAGAGTGATATGTATTCCTATTTTTGCTTCTTATAAGATTTCAGCTGCTCAACAGTATGGGGTTTCCCCAAATGTACCAAATGTTTTCAATGGGAGACAGGTCTAGACTGCAGACAGGCCAGTTTAGCCTCTGGACCCTTTAATTACAGAGCCATTCTGTTGAAATACATGCATGTGTTTTGGCATTGTCTTGCTGAAATAAGCAAGGCCTTCCGTGAAAAAGACGTTGCCTAGATGGCAGAGTATGTTCATTCAAAACCTGTATAAACTGTTGAGCATTAATGGCTCCTTCAGAGATGTGCACGTCACCAATGACATATGCACTAATGCACCCCCATACCATCATGGATGCTGGCTTTTGAACTGTGTGCTGATAGGAAGCCGAATCGTTCCACTCCTCTTTACTCCAGAGAACGCTGCATCCATGATTCCCCCCCAAAAAATACATTTTGATTTGTCAGACCACAGGACAGTTTTCCAATTCGCCTCAGTCCATCTTTAATGAGCTCAGGCCCAAAGAAGGCAGTGGCGGTTCTGGATGCTGTTTATACAGTGGCGAGAACAAGTATTTGATTCACTGCTAATTTTGCAGGTTTTCCTACTTAGAAAGCATGTGATTTAAAAATTATACAATGTGATTTTCTGGATTTTTGTTTGAGTCCGTCTCTCACAGTTGAAGTGTACCTATGATAAAAATCACAGACCTCTACATGCTTTGTAAGTAGGAAAACCTGCAAAATCAGCAGTGTATCAAATACTTGTTCTCCCCACTGTATATGCATGGTAGAGCTTTAACTTGCAGCATGGTAGAGTTTTAACTTGCATTTGTGGATGCAGCAACACACTGAGTTAACAGACAATGGTTTTTGGAAGTGTTCCTGAGCCCATGCAGTGAGTTCCCTTACATAATGATATCTGTTTTTTAGGCCTCTCCTGAGGGCCTGAAGATCACAACCCTCCAAAATTGGTTTTCGGCCTTATCCTTTGCATACAGTGATTCGACAGATTCTCTAAATGTTATAATGATATTAGATACCACAGATGATGAGATTCCCAAACTCTTTGCAATTTTACATTGAGGAACTTTATTAATAAAGTATTTCACAGAGTGGTGAACTCCTTCCCATCCTTACTTCTGACAGACCTATCTGCTCTGGAATTATCTTTAAATACCCAGTCATGTTACTGACCTGTTGCCAACTGACCTAATAAGTTGTGTGATATTCCACCAGGTTTAGTTTTTAAGTATTACACAACATTTCCAGTTTTTTTGTTGCCTCTGTCCCAACTTCTTTGCTGGCATGTATCTGGCATAACATTTATAGTGGGAATGGGTTTTTCATTAAACAAAATGTCTCTTTACATTTTACGCAGCGTCCCAAGTTTTTAAAAGCAGGGTTGTAATTGCAAAAGGTCTTTCTTATGATCAATAATTATAAACCTGGATCAGCAATCAGAATGTGCCACTGAAAAACAGCACTGATGGTTGCTGATAATTGAAAATTTAGTCTGTCTATTTAGTCTGTTCCAACATTTACAATTCCTAACCTGCAGTTCTGATAAATTGTATGTTATTTTAAAGAAGAAAAAAATGCTTTTCTTTCAAAAACAAGTACATTTATACATAAGTGACCCCAAACATTTGAACGCTAGTGTGTGTCAATTTTATACCATTTCTCCCTAGGAATGTGGTATCCAAATCTTAGCTAAGGCTCTTTATTTTTTTTATACTGAGATATGTAACCTCCAAGGCACATCCAATGGCTTTCTGACACTTATCAAGCTGCTCGTTCAACCAGGAAGTGCAGACGCATTGGAGGGTATGCATTCTCCTGTCTTCTACCTAGACTGAGATTACAGGCATCCAAGCAGCCTCAATGAGTCTCTTGAGCAACAAGGCAACACAACCACATTTGGGTGCTAACACCGAAACCCAGATGGTGCTGACCATAGAAAGGTTGCGCCATTCAGAGGCTTTTTAAAATTATTTTCACCACAAGTTAAGTTTGTTCAGCCTGGCTACTCACAATATTACAAAAACTAAATCACACAATAATGCTGACTAACTTAGCTTTCATTTGTATTTTTTGCATTGAAAAGAAAAATGTAATTTGTACTTTTACTTACATTTGTATACTCTCAAGTAAGTGACATTTTTGGAGTTCAATGATTGGCTAAATGTCCTATCAATGTCCTATGTAATTATTTTACCACACAGAAGAGACAGAAATTAATGTTAAAAAATTCAAGAGGGAAATTAATTTGTGCTGATGAAAGGTTACCAAGCTTTAGGAAAGATTCTGTATGGATGCTGAAAGATTATGAAGTTTATTTCAACCCTGTACTTGAATGTCGAAAATTCTGAAAACAAAATATTTTTCAAATTAGAAGGGAAAAATAACAAATGTTCCTCCCCTATTTTTGAAGCCCAACTATGTTTTCCTCAAGCCCTTCTTCCATCCTTCTGATTCTGGGCTTTTCTCTGTGGCTCAGCTGATCTCTGACATTCCAAATGATCATAAACCCCAGGAACGACGACAGGAGAGCAGCAGAGACCCTGCCTTTCTGATGCTCATCCATATCCTCAGTGGTGGTGATCGTGTGATTGTTGTTTGAATCACCCACAACAGTGCAACCAGGGATGGTCCTCCTGTCATTGTTTGGATTGGCTCTTGCTGAGTTCACTCGGCCCATAAATCGGACTTGTCTCTTAACATGCCAGAGGACCACAGCCCCCAGCAGAACGGACAACACAGCCACACATGACTGCAAGCCCACTGAAGGCTCAGCAGGCAGCAGGATGTAGGCAGCTTCAGTTCTGTTGTAAAGTCGACCTTTGACATCCTCCACACTGTGACAGGAGTACCGGCCAGCATCTGAGGCTTCAACACTCACTATTAACAAGCCCTGGTTCAAAACCCAGTGCCTCTTACTTGTTTGGAGGGGCTGCCTGGCATGGTGCCAGTTTACCTGTGCCAGCTTTGAAGTGGTTTGGCACGGCAGGTAGATGTTGCTTCTAATAATGAATGTCAATGGAACTGGCTCCGCAGGGACTAAAACCAACGTAAACACAACGATAACAAAAGCGTGAGCAGCTGAATGTTTGCCCTCAACATCCCCTGTAGCCAGATACATGTTGGTTTTCGCTGAACATTGCGTTGTTTAACACCCCCCCTTTATTGTTTGAAAAGTCAGTGTACCTGATCTGGGGCAAATTGAGGCATTGGCATGGATGAGGCTTTGGTAAATGTTCCTGAAGGATAAAGAAAGAATCCCAGTTTGCCAAAGGACATATGAAAACAAGTTCTAATAGCACAGGCAGTTTACAGTGAAATCGCTGTAGAGTTTGGTAGGATCCTACCTGGAGACAGAGGATGTGTTGGAAACAGGTGCACAGATCTCTGAGATGGTGTCCCAGGCACAGTAGGGATCTCTGGCTAGGATACAGTCAAGACAGGAAACATGGCGACCACAGTCCCTGACCGGAACCTGAACCACTCCAGACTCTGAGCCGGCATAGAGATGTCTCTGGGGAATACACACCGATTACCCAACCACCATTATTCGGCACTCATCGGATTAGTCCTTGTGCCATTGATCTTCAACACTCAGATCCAATACTATTTTTGCACTAAGCACGTTACCGTGCCAGAGGAAAGACGAAGCACTCTGATTGGTTCCGTGACCTGGAACACTTGGATCTCCTCGATAATGATGGTGTCACCGACAGCATAGTGCACAGCCTTCTGTACCTTGCCTTGCTCTGTCAAGGAACAGGACGACTCGGTTAATCTCTTAAGCCATACGGTGACCTCACTTCCACAAGCATGGCACTGTGTAGCGGAATGATTTAGGCCTGTGAGTAGTCAGTACCTGTTCCAATAAACATAACATGGTATGTTTCCCCATCTGCAGCCATCACTCTGTCAACCACAATCCTCAATAATTTGGCTCCTCTCTGCTGCAACAGTGGACCCCCGGTCAGCGGAGGAACTGCTCCCTCCATGAGTGGCCGGTTACGGACAAACAGGAGGGTCTTGTCAGGGAGGTCTAGGGAGATTTCTACCCCCATGTCCCGTGCAGCATTGTTTATACACTTAAAAACATCAACAAGAACAACAGAGTGATGACAGAGAGACGCAAGAAAAATGTATATACTGTATTTATCAGGGTTTCTTGACTGTGGTTTGGGATCCCAAGTGCATGTTAAAGACGTTTTGGTGGAGATCATTTCGGGTCATGGAAAAATTGATTGGGTCACTGCAAATGCTATTGGCAAAATTATTGTACTATGCTTTATTGACAGTTAATGTAGCATTTCAATGAGACCAGGGAACAAAAAGCCCACATTTTACATTGACAATTATTGCCCATATTGCCAATTTTCTCGATGAAGGATTTAGGCAAGCTAATTTGTTAAGAGGCCAGCTTGTTTGAGGTACTGTGTGTAAATGTGTATGTTTAAGATGATCATTTCTACACACTTTTCACCAGGAATAATTTTAGTAATTCAGAGCAAACTATTTTTTTGCTAATATTACATTTATAACACAGACTCTTATAACAAAACCTCCTGTGACCCAAAATTTACCCACCACAAGAGTTTTAGACAAATTCTGTATTGTAGAGGAAAATATGCCAGACTGGTACTTAAGGAAGTAGATTTCATCATGTTACTCACCGCTCCTGCCCGCGGCACAGGCTCATCACCAGTGTAAGTCACCCATCTTGTTTCGGACTCGGCTGTCACTGGAGTCAGATATCTACCTTCGCTGAAGACCCGCCCAATTTCGTCCACACTGAATGCACACACGGTTGATAGGTCCGAGGTTATCCTATAACAATCAAAACAAGTATGGATTATTAGTAACTTGGAATCGTTGCCATACAATTCTCATATTTGAGTCCCCAATAATTGTTGAAAGATTTGAAATGATAGCACCTTGACTAGAAAAATAGAACTCACGCCTGCGGGGCAAACACCGCGTAAAACACACTCTTGCTCCAGTCCTGGTGTTTTAGGAGGAATACGTCCTGTATGATAGCTGGCAAGCTAGGCTCAAAGGGCACGGTGCAGTCCAGGCGGACTTTCAGGTAGGAGGTCCACTTACTCTGTAAGGTCCGCTGGCCACCCATGTCCCCCTGCACACCAACCAACCATTGGAAGGCAGACATTCCTGGTGTCACTGGAGCCGTATTCGATTATTCGTCAAACGCCTTGTCAGATTTGGCTTTTGAAAGCATGCTTTATAAATGTACCTTGCAGACTCGTGCGACACGAGACACCCTGACTTTTTTCGCCAAGTCAAACTCCACGGCCTCTTCGCTAAAGAACATATAGACCTTATCATCATCCCCTTTGCGGTTATTAACGCTTTCTGGGACGACATCCAAGTGTATGAAGGAGGGCTCTGACAAAAGATACAGTTCAGTTTTTTTTTTGTGTGATTGATTCAAAACACGTTATTCCACAGGGGGTCCGTAATTTAAAGCATATTGATTAAGCTATATCTTAATGTTGAATGTCTATTTTTAGATGTCTGCTTAAATTGAAATATAGATTGTTTTGAAAAACATTGTCACAATGTTTGATACTATATTTAAAACTGGGTTTGGAGCTTACTGTTAAGCCAGGACTCTCTGTATTCAGTCCTGAGGGCCGGGGAGGAGTGACGCTGGAACACCTGTGCTGTACCCAGGAAGTTTACTGCGATTGCTGTATAAAGGTCTCTCCCTTATAGGTGAGGAACAATAAAGGAACTGAAAATAATAACTATCTTAAGAACACAAGAAAGTGTTATCATTAATATAGATTTTGTTTCCAACAATCCATTGAATGGCCTAAAAACTAATATGGAGCTGCTGGATATCACAAACTAGTACTCACCAACTATGACACAAGTTGATTTTTGAAAGGGGTCAAAAGGAGCTTTCCCTCGGCCATCTTCCCTTTTATTTTCCAAGATCAATGTCCCATTTGTGTAGTTCTGTTATAGACCACAAAGCACATTTGTTTACAATGTGAGTATGTACATTTGTGCACACTCACATTGTCAATAAGCTGTCGATAAGCTTTATCAATAAGTTAGTATGGTGCTGCATTGAAAGTCATAGGGCAGCACTGTAATATGTGTTATCACTTTAGTGTGAATAAGTATGATTACAGCATTCAGTCACATGCTAATGTGAAACCACATCGGAGATGTTCATTCCTGTGCAGGTTATTCTACTCACCATGTAGTCACACATAGGGCTGTATGCGTTGGACCCACACACTAATATCCTGCCATCATCTAGAGTCTCAAGTGTCTTGATGTAGTTGTGACATTCCACCTAAAACAGGATAACGTTGCTACAATTCGATTTGTTTCTACAACATCAACTATATCGGTATCACCGAGTTATCTGTGAAGAGATGGAGAAATCTGCTTACTGAGTCTTTTCCCTTGCTCCTGCAAGATGCTTTCTGTTCCGCAGATACCTGCCAATAGACCTGCCACAACAGAGAACATCAACACACAGAGCCTTGTGGAGACAATTGTCCTATACAGGGAGTTGTAAAGTACTATAGTTTAAGAAGAGTTTCCTACCCCAGCCCTTTTCACTGTGACATCCTCCAGGTTCAGGGCATACACTGCCTCTCTAGCGCCAACTAATAGGAGACCCTGGTCCTCTTTCAGTGTCATTGTAGAATAGTTGAAAATGCCATTCTCTCTGAAAATCTTAGCACCTAACCACAAAATGTGCATGGTAACCAATGGCGTCGTTACGCCTGGGCGTCCGGGGCTATAGCCCCAGATCTTTTATGAATAGCCCCGGATCTCAGATTGACCCCCAGAAAAAAGCCCCTGATCTATTTATCTTTAATTCCGATTGTGCATTATGACAATATAGATATGTAGGCCGCTAGTGTGTACATTGACATTTTCCGCATTTACATTCAAAACCCTGTACTTTCTGTTTGTGTATCTTAAATAGTCGTAACTCCCTAAATTCTGCTGCTTTTATACTATATAGGCTGTCTTATACCATGAGACACAAATAAGTCATTGAGATGTATTGTCATGGTGTCCTGAAAGTTGGTTCCTATTTGGATGGTTTCCATATGCCCTGCAGGTATTGTACTTGTCGTTTAGTTTTTTATGGTAGCAAGAAATGTTCATCATTCTGAAAAATGTATATCCCACCGCAGTGCAGTTAGGAGCAATCATTTGTATTAAAATACAGTTTTAGACAATATTTTCACTGACGTGACTGACACACCTTGACATGATTTGTTGGCATTTGAACTCACAACCTTTTAGGTCAGAGCATTGCAATCTTGCTGCTTTGCATGTGTGTTCCTACACTTTGCACTTCATAAATCTCTGATGTGTTAAAACTACATTGAAGATGTGATTCATGAGTAACATAAATAGATTAATATTTCCCACCATTGTTGTGTACTACAATGAGTAATTATAATCTGCATTTTAATTCAAAAAAACATTATTTACTTGATGTATAATCAATCAATCAAATGTATTTATAAAGTCTAACAATAGCAGTTGTCACAAAGTGCTTTTACAAAACAGCCAGCGTTAAACGCCACAGAGCAAACAAAAAATGTGTTGAATTTCAGTGGCTAGGAAAAACTCCCTAAGAAATGGATATTGTAATATATAATAAAAGACTCCCTATTCATTTCACTAAACCTAGATAAGAAGTGCATTGTGACAATATTTCCTGCCTAACCATGGCTTAAGACCACACATTTCATCTATTAACTTGACATCTTGAGACAATTGAATGATCTGAGTCAAATGAAATGTGTTTTATATAACACTTTTAACCTCAGCAGTTTTCACAAAATGCTCATCCAGATACCTAGCCTAAACCCCAAATGGGAAAACAATACCATGAAAATGAAACACAGTAGCTAGTAAAATCTGCCTATATGGAACCTAGGAAGGAACATAGAGGAGAATGATTTTGAGGTGTAGCCTTTTCTGGATATGCCCTGGGGAGAATAAAAGACTAAATGATCTTATCAGGCCATATCAATAATTTTGCACGTTCAGATCAATAAATACAAGTGTGCTGCGTCCAGAGTCTTTACATAGTGTACTTTTAAATGTACTCATTCCATTTACGGAGATTCAAATTGGTCCCGTGTGGTTAATATTCATCCCTACTGTACCTCCCAAGTCAGAATAATTCACGTAGCTGCTGCATTTTCTTGGATGAGGTAGGCGTTTCTTAAGTTAATGCCAGAGTGCAATAAGATGTACAGTGGGGAGAACAAGTATTTGATACACTGCTGATTTTGCAGGTTTTCCTACTTACAAACCATTTAGAGGTCTGTCATTTTTACCATAGGTACACTTCAACTGTGAGAGAGGGAATCTAAAACAAAACTCCAGAAAATCACATTGTATGATTTTTAAATAATTAATTTGCATTTTATTGCATGACGCTAGTATTTGATCACCTACCAACCGGTAAGAATTCTGGCTCTCACAGACATGTTAGTTTTTCTTTAAGAAGCCCTCCTGTTCTCCACTCATTACCTGTATTAACTGCAACTGTTTGAATTCATTACCTGTATAAAAGACACCTGTCCACACACTCAATCAAAAATACTCCAACCTCTCCACAATGGCCAAGACCAGAGAGCTGTGTAAGGACATCAGGGATTAAATTGTAGACCTGCACAAGGCTGGGGTGGGCTACAGGACAATTGGCAAGCAGCTTGGTGAGAGGGCAACAACTGTTGGCGCAATTATTAGAAAATGGAAGAAGTTCAAGATGACAGTCAATCTCCCTCGGTCTGGGGCTCCATGCAAGATCTCACCTCATGGGGCATCAATGATCATGAGGAACTGAGGGATCAGCCCATAACTACACGGCAGGACCTGGTAAATGACCTGAAGAGAGCTGGGACCACAGTCTCAAAGAAAACCATTAGTAACACACTACGCCATCATGGATTAAAATCCTGCAGCGCACGCAAGGTCCCCCTGCTCAAGCCAGTGGATGATCCAGAGGAGGAATGGGAGAAGGTCATGTGGTCTGCTGAGAAAAATATAGAGCTTTTTGGTCTAAACACCACTCGCCGTGTTTGGAGGAAGAACAAGGATGAGGACAACTCCAAGAACACCATCCCAAACGTGACACATGGAGGTGGAAACGTCCTTCTTTGGAGATGCTTTTCTGCAAAGGGGACAGGACGACTGCACCGTATTGAGGGGAGGATGGATGGGGCCATGTATCGCAAGATCTTGGCCAACAACCTCCTTCCCTCAGTAAGAGCATTGAAGATGGGTTGTGGTTGGGTCTTCCAGCATGACAACAACCCGAAACACACAGCCAGGGCAACTAAGGAGTGGCTCCGTAAGAAGCATCTCAAGGTCCTGGAGTGGCCTAGCCAGTCTGCAGACCTGAACCCAATAGAACATTTTTGGAGGGAGCTGAAAGTCCGTATTGCCCAGCAACAGCCCAAAACCTGAAGGATCTGGAGAAGGTCTGTATGGAGGAGTGGGCCAAAATCCCTGCTGCAGTGTGTGCAAACCTGGTCAAGAACTACAGGAAACATATGATCTCTGTAATTGCAAAGGTTTCTGTACCAAATATTAAGTTCTGCTTTTTTTTTTAGATTCCGTCTCTCACATTTTTAATGTACCAATGATAAAAATGACAGACCTCTACATGCTTTGTAAGTAGGAAAACCTGCAAAATCAGCAGGGTATCAAATACTTCTTCTACCCACTGTATATGGCCACAAAATGAGTACAGTTATTGATGAAACCCAAGTGATAGAGGAAACCCAGGAACATTCATACCCACCCAGTAGAAGGCCCCAACCTAGCAGAAGTCAGTCAGGCCAACGTGGCATTAGAGCCATGTTCTATGTGATTTTTTTGTTGTTGAGTATAATCTGCAACAATGCCAATGATAGGGTTTATAAAAACACTTTGTCCTTGACGTCATTGAGCTGTGGGATATAACACCCGAAGCTTCACAGCCTAGAGAGAGAGAGCTAGGCATCACTACAGCCAGTAAGCATTATCCTCTTTCTCATCACCACTTGTACCTGTGCCGGTGCCTGGTGAGTTACCCAGTGTTTAGGACGCTGCGTTTGTGCACATGTTTTATATAATTATTAAACACAACAAAAATCCTGATTTCTGTTGATAGGACTGAAAAGAAAATGGGGAGAGCCGGTCTATCAGTCCTAATCTGGGTTACACATCAGTCATTGACTAGATCCTTGACTGTTTACTGTCTTGTATAGGTCTGTGTCGGTCTGGTGCAGATGTAAACTGCAACACATTTTACAGTCTGCAGACCGACAAGCTGTTATAAAGGAAAACAACACAACACATTCTAATTACCTTTTTTATGGATAACTTCAAACGCATGGAACCTGGTACTCTACAGACTTCTATAATTCCTGCTTCTAGATCTTTGTTATATGTATTGTATATATATATGCATAGCTGTCTAAGTCATTATCTTGATGTCCTTCTTTTCCTACAGTAAGAAATCCATCAGTATTGGTTACATCTATGCCAGGATCTAACCTGATTTTCATACAGTTACTGTATATACTTTTTACTTTCCATCTTTAAAAATGTTGCTGAACAAATCTGAAGTTAACGTTGATATGAGTAAAGTTCGTATTGTATTGAATTCAAATTGTTTTGCGCTTTGTGTGGCAGCGATCAGCCCATACCCTAGATGATACAAACACCTTGTCAAACCAGGTTTCTTTACCAGTCTATATCTTTTACTTGTCAGGATAGGAGTTTTGGTCCTATCTTCCAACACACCACTCAGTGGAGTTACTCTAGTTCATTTTGTGACACCATGGTTACTTTGTGTTTGTTTTTTGTTTGTTCAGTGTCCCGGTCCTGTGACAGTTATGTATTCTCATCTAGAACTAAACTATTCAGTGGAATATTTTGAAGCTATCTTCTGTTTATTCTCAAGCGAAATTCTGATAGTAACTCCACAAAATTGGATATTGGTGTTTGACTTTTCCTGACTACTTTGGCAGATTCATAGCTTATTTTCCGAACTCTCACACATTCTCCCTATGTGATGAGAGCTGCCAATTATTTTGATCCTTTGTCATAGTAGCACTTCTATGTTCCGTTTTCCCTTTATCTTCCCAGTATTTGTCCATTGATTTGCTATTCTCCAGTTGAAGTAAGTATTCCACAGTGTTTATTTGTGTTTCCAGCTGCCATCATGAGTTGAAGACATGGAAGGAACTGACGATTCACCACTGCCAGAACTGGAGCTTGGGCACGTTCCTCAGTGCAATGCCATTCAACATAATTTCGAAGCATTTGACACAGTGATCTTGTTACTGCAGATGTGTGAAGAAAGCATTTTGCCATGAAAACAATTTTATATTTACCTAAAATATTTGTTATTCAGTTTTGTTTGGGGGTTCTGTTATTTCTAGTATGGCTTTGACTTTCCTATTGTCAGGTTTTATTCCCTCTCTTGTATGTTACCTAAGTACTTCAGTTTGCTGCAGTGCAATGTGCTATCTCTATTCTTTTAGAATTTTAGGTCCACTTTTCTAGCTTTCATGAAGAATCGTTGGGAGTCTCTCATTGTGCTCGTCTTTGGTGGTTCCTCAGATTCATAAATCATCAATGTATGTTGTCACCCCATCTATTCCTTCCATTATTTCTCCCATGTTCTTGTAAAGACTTCTGGTGCACTAGAAATTTTAAACAGTAATTTCTGAAAACAATAACCCAAAACGTGTGCTGAAAGTAGAATACTTTGAACTCTGAGAAACCAATGGTAAGGACTTGTTAGGCTTTTCAACAATAAGCATCAGGCTGTCCGACTCATTTTGTTTTATTTCACTATCACACCAACAAAAAATATCCGGACCCTGTCAGTGCAGCTTGTCAGGAAGAGTAAATGTCTCTTACTGAGTGTGTGACTGACCGTTCAGGACCGACCTTGTTAAATAGTGGAAATGTTAAAGAAGCGGACCCGCAAGCTATAGGTCCCGCAATCGAATCTCCTCGCAGTCAAAACAAAGTACGCATTTGGATTTGTTCCAGATAGACAAAAACTTCGCTGGCTACAACCTTCACTATCTACATTATAGTAATAAAACGGTTTACAGATAAATTGCAACTGTTTCGGGTAGATATTCAAAGTACGCATCTGTGCATGCTTTTTGGGTCAGGATAGACAAAAACATAGCTGGCTACATACAACATTCAGTAGCTACATTATAGTAAGCCTATCTACATTATAGTAACTAAAACTGTTCACGGTTATATTACGACTGTTTCTGGTGGATTTTCGAGGTACGCATCTGTGCATGCTTTTGAGGGTAATAAAACCCTTTGGGCAGTAAAAAAGTTGGAATTTCCAAGATCCTCTTGTCTTTTCACTTGATGAGAAAGTCAGTTATCATGACCTATCAATGTCAATTACGAATGAAAGAAATACGAAGGTTTTTATGCCATGAAATGAAATAGCTTTGTCAGGGAAATTATAATATTCAGTCTCACTAGCAATTGCTCAATTCTGATTACTATTCATAGGAAGTTAGTAGATACCAGTATGCCTGTTACTGGCTAATAAGCTGTTAAAACAGCTTATGTGGCAGAAGCCATAGTTCATGGACACTGTTTGCGTTGGCAGTAAATTTAATAAGAAACGTTAGTTAGTTTAACACAATGCTCAAGGGTGTCTAGCGACTGGTGAAATGCATAGCTCTGTGGTGTAGTGGTTAATGACAGTGGCTCTCATGTGGGAGATCCAAGTTTGAATCCAGTATGGGTTACAACATTTATTCATTTTAATTGTGGGGCGGCTGAACTAGGCTTGCCTGGTTCCTTTTCTGGTTTTGTTGGTATTTCTGTCCCACTGTTTCACGGTGTGTATTATCCCAGTTAAGCACATTCTTGCAAAAATTATGTAAGAAAATCCAAAGGTCAGTCAGCTGTTTCTTTCCCACATTGTTCTCATTTCATTTTGTTTTTGGCGCTTTGTGACTGCTCCAGTCTTCATTTTTCTTGCCACAGCTCTCTTGCCTTTGTACCGCTTTAATTCAATCCAGGGATGTATTTTTAAGGGTCTTAATTGTAACTTTTTGTCACCTATGCAGCCTTCCACAATGCATCCATAGCCTTTTGCAAAGTAAGCCTATGGTGCCTTAACTATTACTCTTTTAGATCTGGATCACTTGAGGGAACAAGCTGGAGGCAGCTGGGAGGGCCAGACCCAAAACTCCACACCTGACCTTTGTTCGTTCCAATCAAAGCAGCAATAAGAAGTTTACTAATTTTGTTTCTGTAACAGACTGCATAGTTCCGTGAAACCACCCAGAAAGAGCCCAAAAGTGCAGCAAGCGGCCGAACTTATGCCCGAGAGAAGGAGATAGAGAAGATAACTTTTTGTCTTTGATTTCTTCCTCTTTTGACCTTGGTAAAACACTTCCCGGACATCACATTCAATTTCCATCCCTGTGTCGTGTGGTTTGCACAGCTACATTCCACACACGATTGGATGTCTTATTAAAGATTCTGCTAAGTTCCCAAAGTCATACGTTTTGCTCTTATTTTTCAGTTTAGTCACATATTGGTGTATGGTCTCACCTTGGAACAGTACACAAGTGAAAAAAGAACTTTCTAAAGTAATTTTCTTTTGGGGTGTGCAGTATTCCTTCAACTTCTGCCATTTTGTCTTTTTCATCTTAATTGGCAAACATCTCTCATCATATGAAGGAACAAGAAGGTTTTTTGTTTCTCTGTCTTGCCTTTAACACTGCTATGTAGATTTGAAATCCTTAAACTTACGCTCAGGTTTCCATCTAGATGATTTTGAAAGGGGTTTAGTCTCCAGTTATCGATTAGCATGAGTAAAGTCTTAAAATCACCTCACTTAATGACAGTGTCTTGTCATATCCCAGTATTAGGTTTCTGGACCCATGGATCTCCCATCGCTAGACACTGTGGCAGTAATTAGAAAAACTGGTATATTAGGCTACTGTAGAAAATATATAAGCCTCTCTGTCTGGAGAGCTGGGTGTGCAGGCATTTGATCCACTGTTGAAACACTGTTACGATCTTCAAGGTCTTTGCCTGTAGTTGACGTTTATGCTACAACCTGGCTAGAGTTGTGCTCCCCAGCTTGGACAAATGTTTTGCAGTACGGTTTCCACTTGCAATGCAGCTATTGTAGCTCAAGATGCACAATTTCAATTAATGAATTTGGACAATGAAAATAAAGTTGAATAATGGCTTGTTGTATAAAAAATCTTCATGGGCTTTAAAAACAAATCAAGGTAAGAATTACTTCCCCCAAATATGAATCTAGGTCAAAATAAAAAGTCAGAATACCCATCATTTTGTACATCATACATATTCTACATCTATGGACAGCTGTCTATGTCAGACGCTTGACAGACTCAAGCCCTTCTTAGCCTTGAAAGACATAATTTCTCATTCAGGTTGGGTGCACGTTGTATGTGTGTCCATTAGATTATTTTATTATATAATTAGAATGAAAGTTTATGGGTATTAAGGTTTGATTGGTTTGAAAATGCATGCACTCACCACTGTAAGTCACTTCGGATAAGAGTATCCGCTAATTGGTTGGGTCCCCTCCCTCATCAAACACTTTTTTTCATGAGGCAGGGACTACAATGCATTATTCGACATAAGATGAAGCCAGAAAAGTAAGGCACCTTTAAATAAGCGAAATGTGTAACGCCTTAAAACTGTCACCACATGTGCCCATGCGACTTGGTGGGTACAATCCATAAACCAACCTACTCAAGCAGAACGTGTGACTAGAAATGTGGCATGATTGGTAGCCTACTTACCAGCATACTGGAAATAGCCCGCTGTGTTGTGGCTGGGTGCCATAGCGTAACTGTAACATTACACAGTTTTCAGAAGCAGAGACCAGACAGCATGGCTGCTATTTTCATGTAGAGCAGCCAGGCTCATGTTACATGCATGTCACAGATGTGTAGCGCTCATTTTGAGGGAAATGTGTGCTCAAGTGAGGAGAACAATCAATGGGTCTTGCCAAGAGACAAATCCTAAAGAAAGATGCTGTAATCATTGACTTCAGATTTTGCCCACACAGACCATACTGTAGCCTATCGGCATTTGAGGGTTCTGACAGCGTTGCCAGCATTTTGGAGGGGATTGGTGTGCTATCATTAGCTAATGCAACTGAGACAGCTTGACCTGTGAACACTGTATTTTCTGCAACATGTGGGAAATATGTGACTGTAATGCTTCTTTCCAGATAACTGGGCACTGCGTAATGACTTCAACTGTGTCCTTTCTCCAAAATAAACATTGTTTTAGGTTGTACCTGGTAGCCATGCATTTCGGTGAACAAGCTAACTGCAGCCAGGCAAACATAAAATCTGTTTTCCCAAGGCAAAGATATGTGAAGAGCAAACCAGTAATTATTCATACACAGAACAAAATTAAAAACGCAACACTTTTGTTTTTTGCCCCCATTCGTCATGAGCTTAACTTAAAGATCTTTCTCTTTGTAGACAAAAGGCCTATTTCTCTCATATACTGTTCACAAATCTGTCTAAATCTGTGTTAGAGAGCATTTCTCCTTTGCCGAGTTAATCCTTCCACCTCAGAGGTGTGGCGTATCAAGATGCTGATCAGGCAGCATGAGTATCGCACAGGTGTGCCTTAGGCTGGCCACAATGATAAAAGGCCACTCGAAAATGTGCAGTTTTATTTAATGGGTGGACGGGGGGTTCCGAAAACCAGTCAGTTTCTGGTGTGACCACCATTTGCCTCATGCAGTGCAACACATCTCCTTTGCATAGAGGGGATCAGGTTGGTGATTGTGGCCTGTGGAATGTTGGTCCACTCCTCTTCAATGGCTGTGTGAAGTTGCTGGATATTGGCAGGACCTGGAACAGGCTGTTGTATATGTCGATCCAGAGCATCCCAAACATGCTCAATGGGTGACATGTCCGGTGAGTATGCTGGCCATGCACACACTGTCAGGAACCAGTGTGGAAGGCCTAACTATGAGAAGGCTATGGCTGGATTTGTTTCCTAGTTGGGAGACCGAAGCCTGTTTGAAGTGAGATACTGGTTTCTCCTCTCCACATTAGTCTCCACTTCCCCTCCCCAATAAACTCTGTAGTTGCAGTAAGTTTCATAGTTGTAGATGTGGGTCCTGAACACTATATATAAGGCTCTAATAATAGTAATGTCAGATGATGTGACACTATTCCCAAATTTGTTTGTCACAAATATTTATATTGATTTATAATCTGGACAATTATAGATGGTCAAATTACTGTGTAAGAAAAAATAAATGAATATTAACATGTTGTCCGTTATAATGGTAATGATGTTTTAATGTACATTCTCTTTTATCTTAGCTTCTAAAGGGACTTGGGTTTGACATATTTCTTTGAAGTGTATTAATGAACTGTATTCTGTAATTAGTTACAACAATTGAAAGGCAGTTGGGTCCTTCCTTTTCAAAAAAGTCAAAAAGGTTTTGAGTGAGGAACAGAAGATTTCTTGAATGTTGCTGTAGGCCTCTTGGAACCCTCCCTGACCAGTTTTCTTCTCGTCTTTTCATCAATTTTGGAGGGACGTCCAGTTCTTGGTAATGTCTCTGTGGTGCCATATTTTCTCCACTTGATGATGACTGTCTTCACTGTGTTCCATGGTATATCTAATGCTTTGGATTTTCTTTTGCCCCCTTCTCCTGACTGATATCTTTCAACAATGAGATCCCTCTGATGCTTTGGAATCTTGAGTTTGAATGTAATTGGTTAATTCTGAACACAGCCACATCCCAAGTTATAAGAGGGTGTGCACACTTATGCAACCAGGTTATTATTGTTTTACTTTTTTTAATTGTTCCCCTTGAATATTTCAGTTTGTTTTTCAATTAAATTGTTCACATATTAAGTCACATTAAAAGTGGAAAAGGTTCTGACATGATTTATCTGTGTTTCATTCTTTTACATCACAAATACCTGGCACTTTAACAAGGGTGTGTAAACTTTTTATATCTACTAAATATATATATATATATATAGCTACATAGATATTTGACAGTATAAAAAACATTGGAATGCTCTTTTCTCAATTATATAATGCCCGATCAAAAACAAAAACTCCCAATATGGAACCAAACCACCAAAAATAATAGAAAATCTAAATTGTATTAGATTCTAAGCAAACATTTTACTGAAGACTTATTCCTTTGCCTATTACATTGTAAAAGTCGTATGGATTGTAGGAACATACGATAGAAAAATAACATGTGTTTTGACAGCAACATCATAAATGGACGCAATGTTACTTTACCAAAAATGTCTAATTAAGATTCTTCAATAAAGCACAAAATACCAAATACTGTAAGCCTACTGTTTCAAAGACATCAGCTTCAAAGTTTAATCTTTGAATACAGCTATTGCTATATATTCACAGGGCTACTTGAAAGAATTTGAACCTATATATTCACAGGGCTACCTGAAAGAATTGCAATTATAGATATTTTTGTTTCACCATGAAATCTTTATTGAATCAGAACCAATATTTTTTTTATCTGACACAACAGGTTTACATGATCAAATTATCAATTCAATATATTAGTTTAGAGCAGTGGTTCTTATCCTGGGTTCGATCGAACCCCAGGGGTTCGTTGAGTCAGTCTCAGGGGTTCGGCGGAGGTAAAGACACACATGCGACTCATATGAAATATTCATTATTATGTTTTTATTTTTGTGCGAAAATCATGCTTTGATGGTTTTGTTCTTTAAACACAGTGATGTTGATGCACGGTTAATTCTGTGCACCAGTAAAATATGTTTTAGATTTGAAAAAAATCGTATTTTATTTTACTAATTAAGAAGGGTTCGGTGAATACGCATATGAAACTGGTGGGGTTCAGTACCTCCAACAAGGTTAAGAACCACTGGTCTAGAGGCAATCACATTTGTTGTTTTGGTGAAATCAAGATCCGGTGGCTAAATAATTTGGTACCAAATGTACCAACCAAACAAGGGATGTTTAGGAAAGTGTTTGGGCAAGATAAATAAAGACTGTCTGGTCAGTTTTGAAATCTTGTCAGTTGTGTGTTAGTCACTTTGGTATGATACAGATTGCATCAAAGTTAATCTTCAGTTTTGCTAACAATTGCAAAAATGTTTTGACTATTTCAAGTAGTAAGTAGATACTAGTAAGCCTATTACTGGCTAATAAGCTGATAGAACTGCCAGTGGCAAAAGCCATACAGTTCATAGACGCTATGGTGGAGGTAAACTTAATAAGAAACATTAGATAGTTTAACAATGCGTAATGGCATTCACCTACCGTAAATATAACACAATGTTATAAAGACCCGTAAAAAAATGTAAGCCCTGAACATTTTCTTAAAATGTACTGACATGGAGTGACAACCTGACTACAAGACCACATATACATAAAAACATTGTATGGTACTACAAGACCACATATACATAAAAACATTGTATGGTACTACAAGACCACATATACATAAAAACCTTGTATGGTACTACAAGACCACATATACATAAAAACATTGTATGGTTTATACATGCATTCAGGCTGATGCAACAATGGCATGTATATAAAGACTTTAAGAATACTGTAAAAATATATAGACTTATCATAGTTTAGGCTGCAATGCGGGTCTGACTTTATAGAATGACACAAACAACAAATGGACAGAAATGAAGGCTTACTTTGGAGTTGGATGGTCTCCCTTGGTGTGCTGGTGAATACTTCACCCTGGGCCAAGGCTATAAGGACCAGGAAAAATCCCCCCAAAACTGGCAGGGCAGTGAAAGGAGTCATAATGGTGGTTGTCTGCCAGTGCTCAACAATGCACTTGATTAGCAGGAAATTGATTAAAAGGTCTCTGCGATGTCTCTTGCCATGATATGAGGTTTCACAGCTATTCCGACATTTGCAGTGCCTAAACGTGCCATAATGTCAGTCATTACATGTTGATTATCTCATAACATTCTGTACTACAATGGAAGATGCAGCGGCTACACAGGTAAGGGCCTCAACAACTACTCTTTAAATTGCCTTACAGTATCCTCTTGCACACGAAACAGTGTCACGTGCTGAAATGAAATATTGAATGAAATCAGCATTCTAAACATTTCATTGTTTGGTCACCAGCAATATAATTTTCTGAAGAATTGGATGACAAATTCTAAGGTTGATGACATAACAATGCATTCAACACATCCAGTCAGTGCTAGTGTTATTCTTAGAAATAATCTGCTGCCATCTTCCTCAAACCAGAGTGATGCTGTTATTGCTCAATAGCCCATCTTTTCCCACCACACAGAGGCTAACCTTTAAATCAGAAAAATAGTATATTCTGTTAGTCAAACATTGAAGGCAGAAGGTAATGTGATGGGTTGACTTGCTGAATGCTCCAACAGTAAATGTAACCAGTGTTTGTGCTTGTCCCCACCATAACATTAACTATAATTATAACCCTAACCATTTTAAATTTAAACTTGTGTGACTTCAAAATTGGAAAATAAAAACTCTGGTCAACCAATCACATAAATGTCAGCCTTTAGAGCAGATCTGCCTCTAAGATATGTTTTAGTAAGAAAACCTCTAAACTCCCAAAAGCAAAGATTATTTCTGATACAACAAACCTTACAAGATTGTGCATTGTCAAAATGAAATACGGAATTTGTGTGTGTGTGTGTGTGTGTGTGTAAATAAATGTGCAAACGTGCTTTAGTGCATAACTGAACAAACTGCAGTGCATATCCATGAATGTGAATGAGTGTGCGTGTGTGTCCACTGTTCAGGGTGATGCATGGTTTGTCGAAGGTTGGAAGACAGAACTGGAGCCATAAATCCACACAGCTGTTGCAGCAGTGATTTGCGGTTTCTGGGAATGCATAAACATCCGAAAAGAGCGAAACACGTAGCAAATTAAGTGCCAGTGTGTAGTAGTGTGTGTTTGTGTTGGGAGTCCCCCAAGGACATCACCTTGGCAATAGATGAGAACAAGGTTTGTGATTGGTCTAAATGGTTGTTAATCTCTGCCGCTCTATTTGCTGTGTCGGCTGGTGGGAGGGGTTAAAATTAATGGCTGGTTAGCCCCTGTCAGGGTTCTAATACAGAACATTTTTCAAAAGTACCACACAAAAATCTCACTGGGGGGCTGCAGGATACACTGAACACCATCAAACCTCCATCTGAGGTATATTTTAAGCCAACTAAATGTTATCCGTAAAAGTGTCAGCATTATTGATGTAGTATGAGGCGGTAATTATGACAGGCCATCACCTTTGTAGTGGGACGGGGGTCTAATGCCAGGTCGCCGTAGGGCGCGTTACAGGGAGGGGAACTGTATTGCAGTAAAGGGAGCGTTATTAAGTCACTTGGGAGTTTTCTACTCCAAAATAGTATGGGAAAGGTTAGTCCTTTGACCGTTTTGAAGGTCCTTACAAGTATGGATCAGGTGTTGCTATCATGGGGCTGACCTTTACTACAGTATCTTCACCGACTCACTTGTCCTTAAATCAGAGAAGGAAAAGTGTCAAATCAATATTTAACTTTTGGCAGTGTAAATACATGAAAAATAATTGATATTTTACAGTTACTACCTTACAGAATGAAAGTTGACCCCCACCCTCCATTCTCTAGGAAGAAAACTGAAGTTTCTACTGGAAGAAGAGGATAAGAACATTCCCTGAGGGAGAACACACAACTAATGTGTATAGTCCTGTAATGAGAGTGTGTGTGATTGATATGTAGAATGTCCTAATAGTTCTGTCCTAGTCTAAACACGTTTAAAGTCCCCAGGCTTTCCTCATGTAGGGATGGAGATGTGGGTGTGTACTTGTGTGTTAGCTGTCAGACTGGTATTAATAAGCTATTATTTAATTAGCACCATTCCTGGCATTTCCCCCTCTCTCCTTATAACCTCTTTCGCTACACCACCTTCAAGCACACACACAGAAAGATAGAAGCACCGTCTTTGTGTCAGAAACCTTGCAAACAAAACGGAGTGACACGATTCAATGACTTTAAAGAGCTGGGAATAAATGTAATCTGTTGGTTCTTGCTGGGCTGCAGGAACCGTGTGCATGGCCTGTGTCACTGTCAGACACCCTGTGAAAAAAAATTGCTGCTTACAACAAAACACTTTTTTAAAGATCAAACAAAACTTGTGTTAAGTGGACCTATTAAGGATAAGTTAAGTTTGAGCCAAAACCACTAACTTGGCTTTTCTACAGGTAAGAGACCAACACTGACTCTGAACTCCACAAACAGGGACTGACCTTTCTAATGCAAAGCAATGTGACGACAACTCTCTGTGAGGCCTAGCAGAGATTTTTCGATAGTATGTCTGGGAAAGATAATTCACTGTAGGACATTATCAGATGAAACTATAACATTATCACCGTTTATGTCTGCCCAGTCGGATAATGAAGTCATTCTTAGTGCTGGAGGTTTATGCGTATAACGTACATTTGTATGACTGTTAAACAATGCAACAAAGCACATCCTGATTATATGCTTCAATATTTTCAACGGGGCAAATTTAGCAACAGCTCTGAAGGGACAATGAAGGAATAGGAAACAACCAATGGGTTTATGGGTTTTGGGGATGTTGGAATCAAAACAGGAGATACGGACAGAATTTAAATCCACATGCAGCATCATATAGTTCTAAGGGCCATGACCACAGGCAGTCAGTGGCCTTGCTCTGCTGATGGGGAACATACTTTCCCATCTTTCCTCTGACATGTTCTCCATCTTCCTTAACCCTCTCACTTTAACCTTGTCTTCCCCATTCTAAATTCTTAACCTTCACCCCAATCTACGCATTTATCTCGCTACCCTGTTATCTCTTTTCCCTTATCATTCCTCTCTCTAATACATGGTTCCTTGTTCTGCTGAAATCCAATCACTTTCCTTTGAAGCCACCTGTTTCATTTCTCCCTCTTTCTGTCAGTGCAGAACAGGCTGTCACCCCTTCTGCCATGTTTTATTCACATACACCTCCACCCTCCACATATACACTGACACGGTCCCTCCTTCCCGTATCTTCATTTATCAAAGCCTCTCCAGGGTCATTACTGAGGTGAAATAGAAACACACACACACACACACACACACACACACAAAAACATCACCAGAGCCTGAAAAACAGATACTATAAAGCAATTCCACTAACTCTGACCCACCAATCTCACCGAAGTTAAACTAACACTGACCTATAGGTAAATCTGTTTTATAACTGTATGCCACCAATTTATATTAAATGTATATGACATGTATACAGTATATATGTATAATGTATAGTTATATTTTGTTGGTTTCTGTTCCATGTTTATTTTATAAAGAGTGAAAAGTCCCATAAAAATATTATGCATTATTATTATTATTATGAAAATAACAAAGGTTTGTCTTTTTGAGAAAATTTCAGCTTAAGGGTTAAGTTATATGTTACATTTGGGGTAATGGTTTAAGTGTTAGGGTTACAGTGGCTCTCCAAGGTATCTACCCACTTGGGCATTTTCACATTGTTTTGTGTTAAAACATGAAGTCAAAATGAATTTAATTTGGAGTTCTTGTCAATGATCAACACAGAAAAGTCCATTATCATCATCATTTTCATCCGCCTATCTGTTATTGGGTGTCTGGGGCAGGGGCTCCAGCAGGGGACCCCAAACATCCCTTTCCCGAGCTACATTTGCCAGCACTGACTCGGGGATCCCGAGGAGGTGTTCTCAGGCCAGTGTCAAAATATAATCTCTCCACTTAGTCCTGGGCCTAACCCGAGGTCTCCTCCCAGCTGGACGTGAGAGGAGTGCTGCAGGTCACAAACCAATGATGCCATCAGGACCATATCATCTGCAGAAAGCAGTGATGAAATCCTCAGCCCACCGAACTGTAACCCCACCCCGACTACACCTCGATTTCCTGTCCATAAACGTTACAAACAGGATTGGTGACGAAGCACAGCCCTGGCAGAGGCCAACCCCCACCTGGAACAAGTCTGACTTACTACACAGAACCCGAACACAGCTCTCACTATGGACATACAGCCCTAAGAAGGGATCCCCTCACCCCATAGTCCTGCAGCACCTCCCACAATATCTCCCCAGGGACCTGGTCATATGCCTCTACAGAACCACAAAACACATGTAGACTGGATGGACATATTCCCAGGCTCCCTCCAGGATCCTTACAAGAGTAAAGAGCTGGTCGGTGGTTCCACAACCAGGATGGAATCTGCATTGGTCCTCTTCAATCTGAGGTCCGACTATCTGCTGAACCCATATTTCCAGCACCTTTCAGTAGACTTTCCAGGGGAGGCTGAGTAGTGTGATACCCCTATAATTGGCACACACCCACTGGTCCCCCTTTTTGAACAGGGGAACCACCACCCCGGTCCAACACTCCTTAGGCACTGCCCCCGACTCCCACACAACATTGAAGAAATGTGTCATCCAAGACATCCCTTCCACATCCAAAGCTTTCAACATTTCTGAGCTTTGCCACTGTGGAGCTGTTTAACTACCTCAGTGACTTGACGATGCTTCCCTATCAGCCTCCAGCCCTGCCTCTACTATAGAGGGCGTTAGTGGGATTTAGGAGTTCCTCAAAGTGTCCCTTCCATCGCCCAATTACCTCCTCAGTTGAGGTCAACAGTGTTCCATCCTTACTATTTACAGCATGGATTGTTCCCCGTTTCCCCCTCCTGAGGTGGCGGACGTTTTTCCAGAAACACCTTGGTGCCGACCGAAAGTCCATCTTCATGGCTTCCCCGAACTCCTCCCACAACCACTGTTTTGCCTCTTTCACGGCAGTGGTCGCAGCCATTCGGGTCCGCTGGTACTCTGCAACTGCCTCCGGAGTCCTCCGGGGATGGCTTCCCTGACCACTGGTGTCCACCAAGGTGTTTGAGGCGTTAGACCACCACCTCCCCACCGCAGCTTCGTAAATGAAAGCTTTGAACATTGACCACTCAGTTTCAATGCCCCCAACTCCACAATCAACTATTTTGTTTTTGTAATTCATTTCATTTTTTTTTCTTTTACATAAAAGTCCATTATGTAAAAGTACTATTTTTTTCTAAATGAATTACAAAACCAAATAGTTGATTGCATAACTATTCATCCACGTCAATATTTGGAGGCACCTTTGGCAGCATTTACAGCCATGAATCTACAAACCCGTTTCCAAAACATTTGTGACGCTGCAGAAAATGCAAAAAAATAAATAATGCAATGATGCATAAATCACATATCCCTATATTTAATTTAAATAGTACAAAGACAACATATCAAATGTTGAAAGAGAAGAAATTGAATTGTTTTTGATAAATACATGCCCATTTTGAATAAACTTGGGACAGAGGCATATGTATTACTGGGTTGCATCCCTTCTTCTTTTAACAATACTATGTAAGTGTTTGGGAACCGTGGAGACCAATTGCTGTAGTTTTTAAAGTGAAATGTATTCCCATTCTTGGTTGATATAGGATATCAACGGCTCAACAGGTCTCCTTTGTTGTTAATTTGGTTTCATAATGCGAAAAATGTTTTTAATGTGTGAAAGGTCTGGACTGCATGCAGGCAAGTTAATCACCCAGACTATTTTACTATGGAGCCATGCTGTTGTAATACATTCAGGATGTGGATAGCATTGTCTTGCTGAAATAAGTAAGGCCTTCCATGAAAGACATCTTCTGGATGGCATCATATGTTAAACCAAAACCTGTATATATTGTTCAGTATTAATGGCATGCATCAATTACAATCTGCAGTCTTGTAATAGTTGTCTATGAAGCCCTGAATTTTTGCAGGTGCTATAGCTGCCCATTTCTCTCGGCAAAATGTCTCTAGGTCATGCAAAGTCTTTGGTCGTCTTGCATGAACCGCACGTTTGAAACTATCTCAGAGTGGCTTAATGACTTTAAGGTCAGGAGACTGTGATGGCCACTCCAGAACCTTCACCTTTTTCTTTTGTAACCAGTGAAGGGTCAAATTGGCCTTGTGCTTAGGGGTCATTGTCATGCTGGTAAGTCCAAGAGTGTCCCATGCGTAGCTTTCGTGCAGAAGAATGCAAGTTGTCTGGCAGTATTTTCTAATAACATGCTGCATTCATCTTGCCATACATTTTCACAAGATTCTCTGTGCCTTTAGAGCTCACACACCCCGAAAACATCAGTGAGCCACTACCATGCTTCACAGTGGGGCTGGTATTCTGTTTACTATAGACCTTGTTAACCCCTCTCCAAAGATAGCGCTTATGGTTGTGAACATAAAGCTCTAATAACAGTCTTGTCAATGGACTTGTCATTCCAAATTACAGCTTGCCAGAAGCTGTAACTGGGCTTTTTTGTGGCATTGGTGCAGTGAAGGCTTCTTTCGGGCAACTCGACCATGAAGCAAAACAAAATTCAAATATCGTCCTATTGTGCTCCTTGAAACAACTACATTGTCTTTTTCCAAAGCAGCCTGAATTTCTCCTGTGGTTACATGTGGGGTTTTCTTTGTATCCCAAACAATTCTTCTGGCAGTTTTGGCTGAAATCTTTCTTGGTCTACCTGACCTTGGCTTGGTATCAAGAGATCCTGGAATGTTCCACTTTTTCCACTCCTTAATTATTCTTAAGTAATTTAAGAGTACTGATTGGCATTTGCAAGGCTTTGTATATCTTTTTATATCCTTTTCTATATTTATAAAGATCCTCAACCTTGCTATGCAGATCTTATGACAGTTATTTTCTTCTCCCTATGGCTCAGTATCTAGCATCCATGTGAGAGCTAACAAACTCATTGCCTATTCATACCATGACAGTAGGTGATTTCTGTTGTCATTATGAATTAAAAAGGAGCCAAAAAACAATGTGATAATAAATGGCTTCATATGATCAATATCCTTAAATAAAATAACCTTTTTTCATGATCACTCAGATTTTCAAAATCAATGCCAAAAGTAACAATTTCTGCCATAGTATGCAAACTTATGAGCACAATTGTAATTAGATACTGCTTTGCATGGTAGTATTTTAACTTGCATTTGTGGATGCACAGACAATGGCTTTCAGAAGTGTTCTGAGCCCATACTGTGATTTTTACTTCAGAACCATTTCTGTTTTTAATGCGGTGTTGTCTGAGGTCCTGAAAATCATGGCCATCCAATATTGGTTTTCAGCCCCGTCCCTGGTGTACAGAGATTTCTCCGGATTCTCTATTGTTTTTAATGATATTATGTACTTGTTGTGGACATTTCTTGAACTAATGTATTCTTACTGATTAAATGACTGAGTTCCCATGTTTAGATAATAAAAGGAATGTGGGAGAGGGGGATCTGTTATTTGTTTATGATAATCATTGGATGGTCTCAGAAGATCATTGGGTTATCCATTAATCTGTCTATCAGTTTTAACCATCAGTTTCTGTTCTCTGTCCAGATGCTGTGTTCCTTAAATTATAAAAACTTTAAAGGTGGGAGAGAACAGCCTGTCCCTTGGTTAAAACCAAGGTAATGATAGAATGTGTTTTATTGACATAGGACAGCTGGGCAGCATCTTACCACACCCCTTTTAACTGTAATAAATACTGACTATTCATGTATTTTCTCGAGAGACTCCTCAGGCGATTATTCTGTAAGCTTTTGACGCATCTCTCTATTTGCAAATAAACAGTTATTTGTGCCAAGAGGATTTTGTCTCTGTACTTACTAGTTTTAAAGTCTATCGGTGGAATTGCCATCACAGTACCGTAGATGATGAAATCCCCAAACTATTTGCAATTTTATGTTGAGATACATTGCACTCTTTGCCTGCGCAGTCATTCACGGAGTGGTGAACTTCTGAAAGACGCATCCTCTCTGGGATGCTCTTTTGATACCCAATCATGTTACTGACCTGTTACTAATTCACCTAATTAGTTGTGGGATTTCAGTTTTTTTGTAGCCCGGACCAGCTTTTTGAAACATGTTGCTGTCATGAAATTCAGAGTGGCTATTTATTCTTTCTCCACATTTGATATATTGTCTTTGTACTATTTTCTATTGAATATAGGATTTAAATGATTTGCAGATCATTGTATTCAGGTTTTCTTTAGATTTTACACTGCGTTTTACACATTTTTGAATCTTTCCACATATTGTGAATTGGATTGTGGTCAGGGCTCTGAGCCACTCCAGGACATTGACCTTTTCTGTATTATGCCAGTGTCTTTGGCTGTATGTTGTGGGTCATTGTCTTTTTGGACGATGTCCCAGGTCGCTTGCAGGCCTCAGCAGGTTTTCTTCCAATATTTATCTGTCCTTTGCTGCATCCATTTTACCCTCTATCTTCAGAAGCTTTCCAGACCTTGACACAAAGAAGCATTTCCATTGCATGATGCACAATTGGCCATTTTGGACTTGTGCTAAACAACAATTGGTGATAAGCCAAAAATCGACCATCAAACCATAGAATGTTTTTTCATTTGATCTCGGGCCTCTCAAACAAATTGAGATTTGTTGTATTTTTCAATGGATTTATTCTTGCTACTCACCCATAAAGGCTTGATTGGTTGCAGTACGCATAGCGTATGAACAACTCCTTTAGAGTTGCCCTAGATTTCTTGATGTCTTTTCCCGGTTACTCGGTTAAGGATGGCCTGTCCCAGACAGTTGAGCCATATTCTCTCCATGTTTTAACTGACTTTACTGTGCTCCAGGGGACATTCGATGCCTTGTTCGTAGACATATTAGCACTTTTGAAAAACCTTATTCTGGATTTGCTTTGAATCTTCATTCATGATGTAGTTTTTTTGGGAAATTGTACCTACCAGCAGGAAGACCTCCCAGAAGCAGATGTATTTAACGTGAGAAACCCCTTGATTGCACACAGATGCTCTCCATTCAACAAATTATGTGACTTCTAAAGACGATTGATTGCACCACAGCTCGTTCAGGTATGTGATAGAAAGTGTGAATACTTATGCAATCAGTAATTGTATATTGTTTCATATTTGTAATTCATTTAGCAGATTTGAACAATTTCCATTATTTATTGTTCAATTTGACAGTATGGACCGAAGAAGATACTGTATCTCACCAAAATATGTACCTCGTTATATTAATACAAACACCCTTTGTTGAATAAAACCAGAAGTTATAGCTAAATAGAGCTTTATTTTAGAATGCCGTTGAAATACAATGCAAAGACACATTCAAACATTTTGATGGTACTGAAGAGCAAACAATAACACACCAAACCCTGCTACATCTCAACAATATAATTTATGCTTTTCAAATGTAAAATAACATATGCTTTACAAATTGAATCACAGACTTTCATCACTTTCAAAATAACAACCAACTCCTGTGTTGAAGCCTGCCATTCAACTTTCCTTAGAAACATGGGTCGCTTCTCAGCATCAGTCCAGAAACTCTGTCAAAACCAGGATATCTCTATCTGGTCAGCCACCTGGCCTTAACCGCCTCACTGCTGTTTGAGGAAGAGGGCGGCTCCACTCTGGATCCACTGGTCCGAGTTTCCTCCGCAGGGCAGCGTGACGTGACCGACCACCTGCGCCCGTTCAGAGCTGGTGTACACAGGCAGCGAGATGACCTCCTCGGGACTGTGGCCGACCCAAGAATTCTGCAACACAACGTTGAACGTAACATTAGCGGAACACAGCCATGGTAAGTTCTAACAACACACTAATCGGACCGGGTGAGTGCGTGTTGTGGAAGTAAGGAAAGGTTTAGGCCCCAGTGAAAGCAGATTGCAGCTGGTGTTGGAGCTGGTGGAATGGCCCCTGTGATGGCTCTGATAACTAGCAGGGCTGAACGAGAGGACACGTTCCCATTACAAGAGGGTGGAACGGGGAGGCGGTGAAGGAAGATGTTCTGTCTATAAATAAACACAGATTTTGTTACCAAGCCAACTGGTCAGATGTTAGGCAGCACCTTTTCCTGTGTGTGATCTCTGAGGGAGAAGGCAGGACAGAAGGGAGAGAGATGACGGCTGGCTGAGAATGTTAAGATGTTTCCATCTTCCACCTCCAACTCAAGGGGGACAGAGGACACTAACAGCTTATTACACCTCAGTTGTATTTGTCTTCCTGCTGGTCTCACTAAAATAACCTTGGCTGGTTTGTTTCTATGCCTATGGTGAAGACAAAGACTGAGAGAGGTTTTTTTTCCCTTGTTGGAACTCAATTATTTCTATTCCTATTTTCCTTAATCATTAACCCTAAATTAAAAAGTGTATTCTGCTATTTTTGGCCACTGGTTGAAAAACTTCCCTGCATGAATTAGATTTTTTACTGTAAACCAAACCTTATCCAAAGAGGATCATGAACAGATCATAAGGGATTGTGGCCATATCTATGGGAGTCAAATATTTCTTATCTTTTGATTTTAGCAAATGGATATATTGTGAGTTTCCAAATGGAGAGGTGTTTCTAGTAATGGAAATACTGTGAGGTTCAAAATGGAAAGGTTTTTCTGGTAATGGAATTACTGTGAGGTTCCAAATGGAGAGGTTTTTCTGGTAATGGAAATACTGTGAGGTTCCAAATGGAGAGGTTTTTCTGGTAATGGAAATACTGTGAGGTTCCAAATGGAGAGGTATTTCTGGTATGGTAAATACTGTGAGGTTCCAAATGGAGAGGTATTTCTGGTAATGGAAATATTGTGAGGTTCCACATGGAGAGGTATTTCTGGTAATGGAAATATTGTGAGGTTCCAAATGGAGAGGTATTTCTGGTAATGGAAATAATATTGATGATCATCATGTCTCAACTGACCCAGCCCTTTCATACTCCCTAAGAGAAACTAACCAGCCGGAAATGTGATATAGAGGCTTAAAGATCCCATAGACACAATGTTTTTCCTGGTAGAGAAAATGTTGAGAAACCCGTAAATTGTAATAAATGATTTATATGAACAGTGTGACGTGAAATGTAACTTAAATATATGCAATGTGTAAATATGTCTTCCCTATCGACACCTATGCTCCCATGTCTGCATGATCATGAATCCCTGCTCAGGGAGTGGGTGCACTGTTGAAGACACCAAGTCACCATACATTCAAAGCCCATGCATTGGTTACTTTCAAGTCCTCATCAATTCTCTAAAAATACAACCTTTAAGCTACTAATACATCTAGTGGATTTAATTCATTCCAAAAATGTCATGTGTGGCAAAGCGTTACAAAAATGAATGAAACAGATACAAAACATGTAAGTAAAAAATTTAATAAAAGTAAAAATAAAAAATTAAGCTCCATTAGTGGAGTGATCTGTCATTCAGCACTCCTACAGTGCATTCAGAAAGTACACAGACGCTTTCTCTCATACCATATTTTGTTACATTATAGCCTTATTCTGTCTACTCCCAATACCCAATCAGGACAAAGCAAAAACAGGTATTCCAAAAAACTGAAATATCATATTATCACAGTATTCAGACCCTGTTAAGTCATGTGCCTTTTACTGAGAAGTAGCTTCTGTCTGGCCACTATCATCAAGGCCTGATTGGTAAAGTTCTCCAGGGACGGTTGTCCTTCTGGAAGGTTCTCCCATCTTCACACAGGGTTAGGGTCTGGGGCTCTGTCAGTGGGCTCTGTCAGTCATTGAGTTCTGTGAGTCATTGGGTTCTTGATCACCTCCCTGACCAAGACCCTTCCCCCAAAATTGCAAACCTGAGCTCAATTTCCAGTATCACAGCAAAGCGTCAAAACATTTATAAATGTGACATTTTGGTTTAATGTTCTAAAACCTGTTTTGCTTGGTCAGTAGGGGGTACATTATGTAGAATAATTAAGATTTGATTGTATTTAAGGCATTTTAGAATAAAGCATTAACAAAATGTGAAGGGGTGTGAATAGTTTCTGAATGCACTGCACACCCCAAAGAGTGTTCTTGGCTATTTATAAACAGCCCTATAATTCAGGTCTGATCAGCCATAAGGCTTGAGTTTCGTTTTCTCTATGCTGTAACATTAATAAACATTTGCTGTAATTTAAGACCTTAAAAGAAAATCATTGAATTTATTTGCCAGAAATATAATTCATATTTTGACCCCCCCCCCCCCCAAAAAAAACACTTACAATGTCAAATGAATCACAGTCTAAGATTTGTATGCAATTGATAAACTGTAACACTCCTTATGTTTCAGAATCTCCGCTAGGTCTCTTTTAGTGGAAAATCATGTTGTTTCCTCTCAAAAGCAGAATGCAAAATACACATGAGAACAATAGCTGGCTGTTCCACAGGTGCATTTTATGTTTCCAGGGTAGAAGGGTGTTCTTGGCTGATTTATGACATTTGATTACATACCTACAATTCAGAGTTTGCATAGCCAGAAGGCTCACTATCACTTTCTTTACGCTGTAATACTAGTGAATATTTTACAAGAACATAAAAGATAATGACTGACAAATGCTAGAAATCTAATAGATTTTCAGCTGAGTTTAAACCAGTCTACGTAACAAAAATACTGTGGTAACTTTGAGAGCGCTGTTGAATGTAACCAATGTAACAGCTCCATGTGTATTTCCCCATTTACATATGGTATTATGCTTCAAAAGGCACTACCGGTTTGGATGGGAATACCTGGGAAGCCCGGTAATTCCTTGCAATTTCCTCAGAAGGCACAAACAATAGATGATCTGAAAACTAATAACCACAACCTATGACACTAAATGCAATAATTGCCAAGAATGATGGCGTGTTCCAGCATACCGTCTGCATTTGTGGGCTGAGGTTTCTGGAAGCAAACTGACCGTAAACCTAACCTCTGGCTGGAAATAACCCTTTCCCTCATGGAGATCCCATTAGTCCTCACAAGTACGGTAAAACAAGCACACTCACACCAGGAACCACTGGGAAATAAATAAAATCACAGGAGACATGTGAACAATAAGAACACCGTTGCTGTGACGACAGCTATTTACAGAGCAAAACCATGACCCCGCCAACCAAAAGAACAGTCGGAAAGCACTTCCTGTGATGTCATGATTCCCGTTTGTGCGTGTGCGTGCGTGCGAGACAATGTGCGTACCTGTGCTATCCAGGCCATGTAGCAGACAGGTACCGCGGACACAGTGGGCGAGTCATGCTGGTTTTCAGACAGACGAGTGCCGTCAAAACTACAGCCCTCCAACTGCAGACCACCCACCTATGAAAACAGGGAGGTGGAAGGGGGAGGAGAGAAAGGGACAAAGAGAGAGGGGGAGGGGGGGGGAGGGGAGAGAGACAGAGTGCGGGGGTGGCCAGAGAGGAAATTGAGAGAAAAAGAGAAAGGGCGGAGAGAAGAAAAAAGGGGAGAGAGAGAAAGAGGTAGGGTAGAGAGACAGATGAATGGTGGGTCAGAGACGTCATTGGAAGCTGACCTGGGTGTCACCCACTGACGTGATGTACAGTAGGACGTAGAGGGGAGTGAGGGATGGAGGCCCTCTCTGGTGACATTATGTCATGATAGTGACTCAGGACTCTCACGGGTGTGTCTCTGTGTGTGATGTCATTGTGGGGGATTAACCATGCTTCTCCCGCAGATGAGAATGAGAATGGAGTTTCCCACTCCCCGCCCTGCAGCTGCTGTCCCAGACCCCCCCCAGCCTCTCTCTCTCGGGTCATAGCGTTGTACCTTGACTTGGAGTTTAGCCTCGGCAACGGGAGTCTTCCAGGATGTCACGAACTTCAGACTGTCCATGGAAACGCCCATTGACCTGAGACCATGGACACGGCGTTAATACATACTGCACATATACCATCTACACAGATTAAAAAACATATTTCAAAACCCTAACCACAAAAAACCTTCCTTTAACAATAAACCAAAACTAACCCTGAATGTAACTATTCCCCCAAATCAGAACGCTTCCCTCATGGGGCCTGGCAACATCCCGAGAGGGTCAAATCCTCCTTGTTTTACCATCTTTTGTGGGGATTTCTGGACGCGCACGCACACACACACACACATCCACCACACACCCACCTAACATACACACTCGCCACACACACACACCCATGACACACCTACCACCCATCACACACACCCACCACCCACCCATCACACACCACACACACCTACCTACCCACTACACACACACCCATCACCACACACACACACACACCTACCTACCCACTACACACGCACCCACCCACCACACACACACACACACACACACACACACACACCTACCCACCCACTACACACACACACCCATCACCACACACACACACACACACACTTACCCACCCACTACACACACACCCACCACACACACACACACACCACACACACCTACCTACCCACTACACACA
>JACXGJ010003193.1:0-56281 GCA_016801105.1 Esox niger | reverse complement strand
GGTGAGTAACACGAGTGGCGCGGTGAAGCGCGTCCCATGTCCCAGGGGAGTGGTGCAGGTGAGTAACACGAGTGGCGCGGTGAAGCGCGTCCCATGTCCCAGGGGAGTGGTGCAGGTGAGTAACACGAGTGGCGCGGTGAAGCGCGTCCCATGTCCCAGGGGAGTGGTGCAGGTGAGTAACACGAGTGGCGCGGTGAAGAGCGTCCCATGTCCCAGGGGAGTGGTGCAGGTGAGTATCCAAGTAGTGTGTCAGTGCAGGTCTGGAAATCCAGGTGAGGCCGGTGAATCTCCCAGGGCAGGTGTGTCTGGGCAGGATACGGAAAACCGAAGCACGAGACTGGTACAAACAGGCGAACACGAAATGACTGGGAACTAACGAAGCACAGAATTAAGCAGGTACGCAGTGAACATACTGAGGTGACTTAACAATCCGGCTGGGACGGGACATCAGGGCTCCTCCTAAATACCGCTGGTGATTAGCAGTGCAGGATCAGGTGAGTGATTAAGGAGTCGGAGCAGCTGGGCACAGGAAACACCTCAGTGCTGACGTCACTCCCCCTCACTAGTTGCCGGGAGACCGGAATGAACAGACAACGAACACACCGACAGAATCACACGCACGGGAGAGGAACACATTCAGCAACAAGAACAACGAGAAACACAAAACACACACGTCACGGAGGAGGAGTTGTGACAAAAACAGGAATTTGTTGAGGAAGAAAGGCTGGCATTTTGTGTTCAACAAAACCATATTACACACATCAGGAAGAATCACACTGTAGTCTGGAATAACACGGTTGTGCCACAGTAATAGACATGCTGATTTGGTCTTTGGCCATTTGTGCACTGTTGGGCGTTCTGATTTAAATTAAACTCCCACACCTCCTTCCTTCATCTTGTTTCCTGTCGAACAAAGGTATTCTTTCTCTCTATAGTGTGTGTTTGTGTGCTGTGTTATTACTCTTTCCTAACTTAGTTTTGTACAACTTGTAAAACATTGTTTGGTCCTTAAAAAGCACTACATTAAAACTATTTATTGTTGTTATTGTTACAAGTTGACAGTTATTTAAATATGACTAACCAGGAATTTGAACATGTAACCTCTACATGCCAAAATATTTTTCAGATACCGTTGTCAGACCCCTACCATCTAAGCCGCCAAACTACTGAAGTTTAAAGAATGTATAACAATATTACCGTTTGGATGTTCCCGTGTAGACACTTTTAGGCAGGACAGATTGCAGAAGGCCTGGACACAGACCTTAGCCATGGTAGTTTTGCAATGTGTATAATTACTACATAAATAACATTAAATGAATCCAATGAGTCCACAGTTCTTGTATAGACTGTTCAAACAGTATGGCCTTCAGTTACAAATATACACATATGCATACACACATTTTCCATTGCTCTCTAATACACTATACTAATATCCTTTCCAAGAACCTAACTAAGCAACACATAATTATACGTTTTTCTATTACCTAATACTTGTATAACTCTCACATTACTGTTCTATGACTAATCAATCTTTATTTTATGACTCGCTTGACTAACTTTCTCTTTCAAATATTTCCCTCAAATTTCCATTTGCATGTGTGTCTCTAACTCCTGCTCACAGTCCTCGGAGTGACCAGATTTCATTAACCTTTTATACATGCAGTTTCAAAACAGCCATTCCGGAAACGGCATGAGTTGGAACCCGAGGGTGATTTTGTGAGGTCTGAACTATCGAAAGGCATTGGTCACGTGGTGTTGTACTTTGAAACGAGCTTCTGATACACTGAATTGAAACAGAAGAGCTTGGAAAAATGACCGGTGCTTCGGAGCTTCAGTTTCATTCGTCCTGTCCTTAGTAGGTGGTGGGATGAAGGATTCTTTCAATCATTTTTGATGATTGAGTTGTTTTTTTGTTTCAATTATTTTTAGTTTAAACATGTACATTCACGGGAAAATAAAATGAGCTTTTTTCCTCCTTATTTTTTAAAAACAGTATGCAGAAAAGGCAACAAAAATCAGGTTTCAGGGAATACCGTATGTAGTTTTGTCTTGGAGTAGTGTAAATAGACAGTGCACAAAGAAAAAACATGGATGTGTTACTAGCTGTCATTTCAAAATACCTAAGTGTTAGAGCCCAGTTCCTTTTCCCATTTTGCTTTGATCTGAGCTGTGGAGGGCAGGTTGAAAGATTGGAATTCATCATAAAGACATGATATCAGTTTTTCTGAGTTTTGGCACATTATAATGCAACAAGAAATCATAGAAGGACTAGATTTCCAAAATGCATGGAAAGGTTTTTCGAATCTGTAGATATCAGGAGTTGTTTATAGGACAGCCAAGTTTTCCAACGATTGTTAAAAGGAGTCAAAGGCACTTTCTATTTGAAGGTCCTCTGCCATGTTTCTCAAGGTTTCTACAATTGTATGAAGGATTATTCAGGCTGGACAATAAAGATCAGTAATGACATGGGTCTATGGTCAAGTTCATATTAATTTTGCTTCCTAATACTATGGAGAATGGTATTAATGACTGTAAAGGGATTTCCCGAAAAGGTTAGAGGACATGTACACAGCGTTGATAAAGGGTGCCGAAATATGACAGAGTAGATATTAGTGGCCAAGATGTAAAAAATAAAGCATCCTCTTTTGCAAGTTTGCTAGATACCTAAGTAGACCTGTTGTACTTAGATAGAGTAGATAGCTTCATCACTAGAAAGTTGTTTATTCCAAAAAATACAGTCACCAAGACAGGACATTTCAATAAAAAAATGACACAGGGCACATAATTCCTGTCTATTCATGGGTTTTACCTCAATCAGGTGCCAATGACTAAACAGAGGTTAATGACATTAAACAGGGGCTAATTACATTAAATGGGAGCTAATGACTAAACAGGGGTTAATGACATTAAACAGGTGTTGATTACATTTAATGGGAGATAATGACTAAACAGGGGTTAATGACATTAAACAGAGACTAAATATTTACAATTGGTTAATGTCTAAACATGGGTTAATGGCAATAAACAAGGGCTAATGACATTAAACTGGGGTTAATAACAGAACAGGTTTAATTACATTAAATACGGATTAATGACTAAACAGGGGTTAATGACAATAACAGGGGTTTATGACATTAAACAGGGGTTAATGACTTAACAGGGGCTAATGACATAAAACAAGGGTTAATGACATTAAACAGGGGCTAATGACTAAACAAGGGCTAATGACTTAACAGAACAGGGGCTAATGACTTAACAGGGGCTAATGACATAAAACAAGGGTTAATGACATTAAACAGGGGCTAATGATTAAACAGGGGCTAATGGCAGTTTTTTTTATTACACTGCAGGGCTTTGGATATACAATGAAATACTATAGCTAAAGTAAGCAAATATTTAGTACATTACAACTTTGCTAACACTATAATTTCATCTAATCGACTTTAGACAGGTGGCAAAGTTGTCATTATTTACCAAAGTCAGCAAAAATACACAATCGGTTACTGCAGTCAAAAATGGCAACCCGTGTGAATTGAATGTGACACCTTGTAAGTTTGAATGTGACACCTTGCTGCTGTAGTAGCCAAGTAGTTGTCGTTAGACAGTAAGGATTTTTTTTCTTCCACATTAATTTCAATCCAATGCTATGATGCTCTCTCACTTTTTTTGCCTGTGATCTAATCCATCTCCAGAGATACTACAAACCAGCTAAGCTGTCACTTTTTTGTAGATATTAAACAAGGAGCAATCCACCGAATGCCATACATTCCAATGATACAGTGTTAAGTCATGCAAATATGATGTACATATTATATAGAAATGATAGTTTCAGTGCCCTCTGTGAGGATTGGAACATTGAAGATTTTTTACATTCTCCAAACATGCAGATATGATAAACAATTACTATACCGGGGTACAGGTTACAGTATATGTTCTCTGCTTTTTTTGAGAGAATTTATGTATTGGAGTCGCAACTTGTGACAAGTGACAACATTTCAAGGTAATTTTATGAGTTCTTTGCATTTCTTCATGGTGATTAATGACCAAAGCATTTTATATGCAAGCTACCTTATTTATATACCCTAGTGAAACAGCCATGGATGGATCACAATACAGTTCCTTAAGACTTGAAATGTTGAATATTATTGTATATAAAATGTTGTTTGATTTTCATTATAAGAATCTACAGCGTTGCCAATAATTTTAACAACTGCAGTATCTTTTAGAGGTGTGTATTACTTGTTAAAATTATATATATATATATATATATATATATATATATATATATATATATATATATATATATATATTAGTCATTTCTTTCTTTTTTTGCATCAAATATAAGCCATTCCATAGGAATATTTCATTGCCAACACTTGACTACTCATGTGTCCGGATATTCAGTTATGTTCTACATTGCTAATTATTTATATAGGGCACCATGTATTTAAACATCTTTAAAAAATATATTGTTTTTTTGTTTTGTTTTTTCCTTTCTTATAAATCTTCAGTGATTGTTGTGATATTTGGACCCATAACGCACTTCATCAAACAGGATCCATCGGAGAAGCATTGTTATGTCCTTCTAGTTGGAGCCTGCACAGTATCTTTATTGAGCGAGAGTCTGGAGCACAGAACAAGCTCGATATCTCCAGTATATTAACCTGATAGTGGTTGAACAAATGAATGTATTGACATTCCTCTGTGCACTCTGCACTGTACTTGAATTATGTACAGAGAATATGCAAAACAGGTTCTGTCTCCTGAGCATGTCCTTCTATTTTGCCTCCCTTGGATCAAAGACATGTTTAAATGGACATTAATCAGCTTGATTAATAGGATAAGCATTGCAGACCAATCTAAATATAAGTAATAGATATGTCACTGACTGATCACAACCCCCCACTATAATGTATTCAGATGACTTATAGTAAAAGCACTGATTCATTTTCAACATTTTATTTCCCATTTTTCTAATGCTGGGATTCATTCGGTGTCAGGAAAACATACTGTGTAGTTCATACACAAGTGTATTCCGGTATTCAATGACAGTCCCCGAATCTAAAGACCAGCAGTATACAGCATTTTCTGCATATCTCACCAGCTTTTGGAAACAAATTGAGTGGAAAGAAAAGTCAAACTTGGGAAATGTTTTTGTCAGTATATTCTCTGTGTCCAAGAAAAAGGCCTAGCTCTAGCGATTGCATTCTGAAAACGGACTGTCGAGAGAGACGGCTGAGGTGGCAGTAAATTGTCGCTGAACGGCAGCTCTCTTTGAGAGGGCAAAGCACATGCCCGTGCAACATCTCAGGTGCTAAGTGGCGTTAGCTGATGCACCAAGCAGAACGACGGGGAAGTCTATCACGCTTAAAGGACATAGGTTGCCTGATCTGAATCCTGAGCAGTTTTCCTAGACTGCACTGCTGCACTAGCCAGCACCAGCTAGGGAATACTACCCCATAGACAGCGGATGGTCCTTTAAAAAATGCATCAGGGTAACGGATGAGCCAGGGAGCAAACGGGTCAGGGCCAATTCCTCCGAGATTCCGCAGGCTGATCTATCAGCTGATCCAAGAAGGTTTAAAGGCCCCTCCAGAGCTGACACTTTGAAAAAGTCAAATACAGATATCCACACCTGGGTTGAAATATTTAGCGTGCTCAATCCCACGTTTAGTTGGAGCCCATTCTAATACTTATTGATTAAAGATCAGTGTGAGTGTACGCAAATGTAATACTGTAAATTAATTGTAATATATTAGCCGATTATGTAAAAAGTCCTCTGTGTTTGAACCAAACAACAACTGCTGCTACAGTCTTTTATTCGTGTTTTTCCAATTTCAGCCTTTCCAATCTTGTGAACGTTTCATACTATCCCAACTATGTGTGTACCATTATCCTCGGATATTACTCCTGGGTGATTCCAGAAGTTGTGTAGCTTGTAAAAAAAATTAAAAATCCATCTTACCAAAGCTGGAAAAAAACAATCCTTTTGGATATTCAAAGAATTTGAATAATCTATTTAGATTGCACAAAGTTTCTGCACACTGTATAGTGCTTGCTCTTTCACTTGAACTGACATGATCTCTGTAGCAACCAGAAATAACCAGGAAAATGACTGTCATTCAATCAATCATTCAAATGTTTTGGGGCATTTGACAGTACAAACATCACGGTTCACTGTGGGATTTGACAACAAATAAGTCATAAGTCAAGCATTTCAGTTTTTTATTGTTTGTTTGAGGGTGATGATCATGTGTGTAGTGAGACTGATGAAATAGAGGCAGTGTGCTGCTTCTCTATTTGACAACAGAAGCCAGGGCAAATTCCATATTAAAGGATGCACATTTGTATTAACCCAATTCTGGTGAGTAAATGTTGTGAAATATCATTCCACTATTACTGCAAATACACTATGGTTCAAAATTAGGCGTACAGAGACCCATTATCAGCAACCATCAGTCTTGTGTTCCAACCGCACGGTGTGTTTAGTAATACTATATTATATTATTTTTGAGGGTAATTGATTTTCCCAAAAAGTTGAGACGCATCGTGAAATGCTAATAAATACAGAATGCAATGATACGTGCAAATCACTAGATCCTTACATTTAATTAAAAATAGTACAAAGACAACATATAAAATATTGACACTGAGAAATGTTACTGTTCTTGGAAAATTACATGCCTGTTTTAAATTTGATGCCAGGAGCACTGTTCTCTGTAAGTGTGTGGGCACGGAGGAGACCAATTGCTCTAGTTTTGAAAGTGAAATGTTTTCCCATTCTTGCTTGATATGGGATTTCAGCTGCTCAACAGTTGGGGGTCTGTTTAGTTGTATATTTTGTTTTGCCAAATGTTTTCATTGGGTGACAGGTCTGGATTGCATGCAGGCCACATTAGCATCCAGACTCTTTTACTACAGAGCCATGCTGTTGTAATATGAGCAGAATGTGGTTTTGCACTGTCTTTGTGAAATAAACAAGGCCTTCTCTGAAAAAAACGTCTTTTGGATGGCAGCTTAATATATTGTATATATTGTTCAGCATGGATGTTGCCTTCACAGATGTGCAAGTCACCCATGTCGTGTGTAGTAATACACCCCCATACCATCACAGATACTGGCTTTTGTACTGTGCACTGACAACAAGCCAGATGGCCCCTCTCCCATGTTTCCTAAAAAGTATTTCAAATTTTGATTTGTCAGACTATAGGACTGTTTTCCACATCGCCTTAGTCCATCTTAAATGATCTCAGGCCCAGAGAAGGTGGCGGCGGTTCTGGATCTAGTTTATGTATGGTTTATTCTTTGCATGGTAGAGTTTTAAATTGCATTTGTGAATGTAGTGACGTACTGTGTTCACAGACAATGGTTTTCTGAAATCTGTGTTTGTTTTAATGCAGTGCCACCTGAGGGTTGAAGATCACTGCACACAGAGATTTCTCCGGATTTTATGAATCTTTGAATGATCTTAACATAGATGATAAGATCCCCAAACTCTTTGCAAATAACGTTATTCTTAAAATGCTGCACTATTTGCCCGTACAGTCTTTCTCAGAGTGGTTAACCCCTCCCCATCCTCACTTCTGACAAGAGCTTTCCTCTCTGGAATGATCTTGAAATACCCAATCATGTTACTAACCAGTTGCCAATTGACCGAATAAGTTGTGAGATGTTCCACCATTCTTTTTTCATTACACAACTTTTCTAATATTTTGCTACGTCTGTCCCAACATTTTTGAAACATGTTGCTGGCATCAAGTGAGCATATTCTTCAAGAAAAATTAAATGTCTCAGTTTCAACATTTGATACGTTGTCTTTGTACAATTTTCTTTTGAATATATGGCTCAAATGATTCGCACATCATTACATTCTGTTTTTATTTTTCATTTTACACAGCATTCCAACTTTTTCTGAAACGGAGTTGTACAAGACTTAGCAGCAATGGTCTTTAAAACATACGGCATCACTTGTGAAACTTCGTACACTTAAATCCATCTCACTTAGAGAATGTATTAATCATGTTCTTGTGAATATTGTTTAACATTTGGAATGTCTTTGGTTAATGGGAATTAATTGTTATAATTATATATTTTTTTTTAATTGCATTTCCTTTGAAAGCCAGTGATCCAGCATAATGTGTACTTTTCAATTCATTGACTGAAGTGTGTCAAGAGTCAGCATGTTTTGGATTAATTTTCACAGCCAGGATGTATGATAATTCTTGGAGACTTCAACTATGGATTCTAATTAAAGGTCAGAACTCAGATTATATGGCACTCACAACCACACCAAATCTACTCGGCTCTATCGGAAAGATCACATCATTGTATTAACTATTCATTTATTAGCATATTAACAAGATATTTGAGAGGGGCTACGAAAAGGAAATGTACCGTTATTTGCCGGGAAGGAAATAAAAATGTTGAAGCAGAACATTGGCTCCTTCTTAACAGCAGATCAGCTAAAGGGCTGTGTAAAAAGATCCTGTCTACAAGGACTCATTACTAGCCTGTAAGGTAGAAGACACCTATTGCCTGGCGCTCTTTATCTAGCCAGTCACTTCTTCCATACTGAACTGAAGGTTTGGACATCCTCCTCTGTCTTGTCAAGACACACTGCTAGAATGTGTGAACAGGTTTGGATGTCCACGATGCTTATCAGAGCCACTTTTCACAGAGCTGAGTATATAGCTGTTATTAAGTTAATTCATTCGTTGAGTCATTAAGATCATTAATCTGGACAATCAGTACATGCCATGGTTCAACTAAACTGAATTACTTGGAGAAATAAGCAATTCATGTGAAATTAATTTGTAAAACAATATCAGAATCAGACTCAGACACCCCAAATGACTGACACCCTTCCTACTGTTACTTTACATTATCCAAAATATACATGTATGAATTACTTAGTCCTTTCATAAACAGCTTGCCTTAATAAAATTACTCATTTATGTTTGATTGTAAAACACAAGAATAGGTCAAAGACATGTAAATCCAAGATGGAGGCAAGGATTGGCTTTTGCAAATGGTTTATCTTACTATGGGACTGCTTACATCTGTGATGCCATGTTTTGGTATTGTAATCCTATTACACAGAAAACGCTCTGCATCTAGAAGCAGAGTATAGGTTGTTTTGATCTAAAACCAAAGCCATTCCTGTTCTCTATGGAGAGAAATTACTGCTTCAACCTTTCTGACCTTGATAACCTTTGTGTAACAGAGAGACCTGAAAATAACTTTCACAGATACCGGCATAAAACATCCTCCTGCATTTGAAAGGGCTAGACCTTTTTTTGATTGTTGCTTCAAAATATGCTCTACGTCAACCAAACGTATATCTCGTTTATATTGCAATCTGTCAAACCACCCTCAGCAGAATCCATCAGGGCAAAATGGTAGGAGAAGCTACACACTGAGGGGTGGTTTGGATGACACAGATTATGCCTCGTCCAGTACTAAAAACAAATGAAGATTTTCCGAGTTAAATTTGTAGTCCCAGACTAAGAAAATAACTTGGAATATATTCATAACCATTAATTCCGTTTCAGATATTGTCTAATACAATTCAAGATCTTACACAGTTGGCACATATACAAAATCATGATACATATGATACACATGATCTTCCCAAATAATTTATCTGACAGTGTCATATTGTGAAGTGGTTTAGACAGTGCTCTAACCCAATGCAATTATTGGTCTGGAACCTTTGAGATCCACTCAGACGTCCTCTAGACTGTGATATTGTACCTTTGATTCGCTGATCTTTTTGCGTGTAGTTTGCCGCTTCAAGTGTCAGTCCTTTCATCTGAGCAGTCAGTTGAGGGTGGGGGGATTTGTGGATGAGCAATGGATGATGGTTTTGGGAGGTGGGTCTGGAGGTAGGGTATTTCTAGTCAACATTTTTCTCTGTCTGTTTTTCTTTATTGATTCTCTTTCTAATTTCACTGGTTTGAACATGAACGAAGAATAACACACCCAGTACAATAAAACACACCCAGTTCATAAAAAATCTTTGTGTTTTTCAAACATTTTCACTAGACTCTGGTACCAATGAAACTCGCCAGAGTGGTCAGAAAAAAGATTAGTAACAATGTGGTAAACTTTGCATGGAGTGAGTCATGAGCCTATCCTCATACTGTAGGCTTTTGTTTTTCACCAGAAATGGGGATGTGCAATCCTCTCACCAAAAACATTTGTATATTTAATTACAGGGTGGGGCATATGCTGAAATTGGGTAGAAAGTTATCCTTTCAAACTAATGTGTGAAGTAACTTATTTTGATTGGAGGACAGCAGTTCATTTCAATGACAGAATGATTGTTACCGTCAGTCGGCCAAGCCACCCCATAATAACCTCATGGCATTCTGCCGTGACCAAACATAAACAGAACAACAGATAGGTAAGATGGTCACCATGACACCAATGGTAACACATGAAATTAATCAAGTTAGAAATGATTACTGTTACATCTGATTACTTTTTCATGTTATACTAAAGCATGGAATACACTACTAGCTGGCCCTCGCTGTGTTCATTATTTTTGATTAATCTATTAATTGCTTGATGGTATGTGTGTGACATTTAGTCACAGAAATTCTCATTAAACTACAAGCAAAATAAACTTCAGGCTTTAGTGCAAATGAAAGTGACAACATGTGCTCTGGTGAATGGGTGCAACAGCAAGATAACCCCTAAAAAGGGAATGGTTTTGTAGGTGGTGGCCACAGACAATTGTCCTGTTCTTATCCTTCCGGACTGATTCTTCTCCGGTTTTGCACTGTGCTAGTGTCCTTGTTATCTATATTAATGCCATACTTGCCATATCTATAATGTTCAATACTACTATCCATATTGCTACTAGTTTACACTACTCTTTTAAACTGCTTCTTGTGTACAGTGTTATGAATATTATTGATTGGCTATATTATTGCTTATATATTATATTCACAGATGAGAGCAAGTTCACACTGAGCACATGTAACACACATGAAATTGTCTGGAGACGCCATAGTGAACATTATGCTGCATCATCCAGCATGACCGGTTTGGTGGTGGGTCAGTGATGGTCTGGAGAGGCATATCTTTGGAGGGTCACACAGACCTCCACATGCTAGCCAACGTTATCCTGACTGCTTTTTGGTACCAGGATGAAATCCTCAGACCCATTGTCAGACCTTACGCTGGTGTAGTGGGCCATGGGTTCCTCCAGGTGCAGGACAATGCCCGGGTTCATGTGGCCAGAGTGTGTAGGCAGCTCCTGGATGATGAAGGCATTGATGCCATTGAATGGCCCTCAGGTTCTTCCAGATCTGAATCCAAATGAGACCCTTTGGGACATTACGTATCTTGCAGCCGCCGACGCCAAGTAGCTCCACAGACTGTCTAGGAGCTCACTGATGCCCTGATCCAGGTCTGGGAGGAGATCCCCCAGGACACCATCTGCCATCTCATCGGGAGTATGCCCAGACATTGTCGGGAGTAAATACAGGCACGTGGGAGCAATACACACTACTGAGTCACATTAAGAGTTCCCATGATGAAATTATCCCAAGTTGGAACAGCCTGTGATTTCAATTGTTTTCTTAGATTTTCAGTGTGAGTTTGAATCCAGCCCCCAATTGGTTGGTTTCCATTGACCTTTGTTATGTCATTTTGTTCTCAACTAATTACACAATGTACAGTAAAGATTCCAATCTTCAATATATTTTGTTCAATGAGACCAGATGTGTGATTTGTGTTCCCTTCATTTCTTTGAGCATTTGGAAATGTCTCACTGCTGGCGACTGCAATGTTACACCAAATTTCCATGCAAAGTCAATGGTCCGAAATTACATTGGTTTTGAGCTGACCTGCCTGAATATGATTGATACTGTGAGCCCTAAGGGCTATCAGAGGTAGGTAGAGCATTTGCCCAACCAGACAGACGCAATGAGACTTGGCTGACTGGTGACCTCAGGGGAACCCAAAAACAGGCAGTACAGCGATGATGTCGTCATTTACTGTAGAGTTCTGTAAGTGGAGTAATTTTTTTGTTGATGTCTTAAGAGGTGTCATGCTTTTCATTTAGTGTGCAAGACATTGATGAACCCATTTGCTTTTCTCTTATCCTTCTTTACCCACATGTGGCTGTTGCCGAGATGCTGTCCTCGAATAGAAGGTTATTTTCAGAGAGGCTCTTAAGGCTTCTGTGACTCACATTTCTGTATTTGATTCTTAAATGATACAATCAATAATTGCAAGAAATCACCTGAAAGACAAAGTGCTTGATTTACCTGGAAACACTACTGCTTGGGAATGAGTGCTGCTCATATATTATTTTTCATTTCTTCAGGGGGTAGTTCTTTACTCGCACTCAGCCAAAGAGAGACTGCGCACCTCTGTCATCTGACCAAAACTGAAAGTGAATTATCACATTTCTCTGTCTTCCCTTTATTCCGTTAAAGGGACATCTCTGGATTTTGGTAATGGGGCCATTCTCTCCGCAGTCAGATTAGCATGTGAATATAACGTTCATGTGTCTAAATTAAAGGCAGTTCTGGTATCTGGTCTCAGTATATTAGTCAAAGACACCAATGCAAGAGAAACATTTCCATTTGAGTTTTTCCATTGGTTGTTGATAACTGATCCTCCATATGAGACATGGAGACGATGCAGCAGTATCCTTGGCTGCAGTCTCTTCTCTCTGATGAAATCTTAAATCAAATTTGATTGGGCACCCGAAACTGCATGCCATCTGGACCCTTCTTCACCGTGCCAACTTAAAGTACACCCCTAAAAATAGAACTGCCAGTCAGTATTCTCAGTGAAAGGATTGGATAAATAACCAGGTTGGAGGAATGCATTCTGCTTACAGGCTTTCAATCAAATTTGGCATCTGTGCTAAACGGGAGGTTGGGGGTGTTGTTAATTGCCCTGACCATCATTGCCTGCTTACTGATGCAATTTTTTTTTCAATACACCCATACTTATCCTGTATCATGTTGTGAACATACTCATACATTCTTTATTATGTTCAATGTGCATTTTATTGCTGGATGTTAATTAGATGTCAAATAAAAGTTGAGCAAATCCATTTCTCTCATGTAGTGCAACTTGTTATTTGCTAATTCTATGATTTGAATACGTAAATCCTACATTGTGGATTGAAATGCACACACCTTGTGTGCTTTGAGTTCTCGCAAGGAAAACCTCATTTGTAACATTAGTATCATTAGTAGCCCAAAAAATCTAGCCTACAGTTTAGAGGTATTGCGTTTATATAGATTTTGCGGTGGTGGTTGAGCTACCCTAGGTCTGTTATGCATTGACCGAGGCTGTTGCCAGAACGGGGGGTCTATATATGTTATTTTTCCCCGCAAAACAGTTCTCATTACTTTCTGTGAGCAGATCTAACGGTGGTGTTCAGAGAGGAGCAGGCTACAGATAAAACAAGAACCCCCAAAGTGATACTGATGCTGATATTGTATTTTCATGTGTCAACATTTGCACATAAATAGTGACTTTATATCGTAAATAGTCAGACAACACTAATAACACCACATAATCCTAACTAATGTTTTATGCTTGATGATTAAACAAAGGTCAGCTAACACCCACTCTAAAACACACTTTAGAACTGACTTCCTTTTTAAGTCCATTCTGGACAAAATAAACTGGGCAAAGGTGGTCCTTGATAAAGTTACTTTTTTCTCCCATTTCATCCATTAATAATGTAAAAAACGAACTGACCATCATGTGCAGCGGTGGCCCAGACTTTGTAGAGGCCTCCAGGCAAGGTCGATGCTCGAGGCCCTTCCCCAAACCCCTCAAAATGTATTCGCTTATACCACCGCCTCCTACGTCAATAGAACGATAGCTTTCTACCTTAAACTGTACATATTCAGTTATGGAAAATAGAAGAATAAAAACAAGAAAACAAATAAAAAAGCCTGGAAAATAAACTCTTTACAAAATCCTCCTGAACAACTATCATAGTTATATCTGACTATTGTCACAAAGATAATTTAGTCTATTTTTTTTTTACTCATGTGTACCGTCATCTATCAAAATTGTAATGATTGGCAATAATGAAAGCAGCGTAATGACGTAATGCATGTAAATGCATGTAAGTTGTGCTAAGGTCAGATTCTGGGATTTTGAGTCTATTTAGCACTCTTTTGGACTAGAAGACAAGCCGTTTTAACATTTATTTGCTAGACTGGATATTCCTTACAGATATCTGCAACATAATTGATTCAAGATATCTATAACATCATTCTGATTAGTCAAAACGACAGTTGAAGATATCTGTAATTCAGTTTTGACTTGTCAATTTTAAATGGCTATTGCCATTCATGTCTATGGGGTCTCTCATTACATATATCTTTAAATCAATAGCAGATATCCGCAATGTCTATTGTTGATATCTTAAACTGAATTAGGGCTAGTTGTAATTACAGTTCCAGATATCTCTAATTTAACTCTGACTAGTCACGATTTCAGTTCAAAATATTTTGAATCCCTTTAAGTCTAAGATTTATTTTGCAATATTTTAAATACAGTTTTAACCAGTCATAAATAAGTTGAACTGGAATTCTGACTAGTCTGAATTAAATTGATATCTGAAACAGAAATTACAGCCAGTCATAATTTAATCATAGATATCTATTATCAAGTTATAGAGATCTTTGAAAAAAAAAATTAGAGATATCTCAAATTGGAGATATCTTTAACTTTTATTCTGCAAAATGTAATTACAGATTACAAAATTATGTTGTGGAAATCTGTAGTTACATGTGGGGGTCAGGAGAGAGAGTGAGTGACTTGCCTATATTCAAACATATGCTACTACTCTTCAACCGTGAGTCAAACATTAACCACCATGTCAGACCTGTGTGAGGCTGAAGGTCTAGTTTTTGACAGAATTGTTAAGGCTGCAGGCAATGCACGACAGGCGCTGTTAGCAAGAAAAACAGAAAATGTACTTTCTTCAAAAACACAATTATTAAAAAAAACACTCTTGTTCGCCACAAACTCGATGATAAGCTTGTTCTATTTCATGCAATTTTTTTACTATTGTATTATTACCCACAACAGAAGCCGCCATTGCTGCTATCACCGAAATGCGTTACTCTGCTAATATGATCTGATACCTCGCATGAGAAACGTCATGCAAAACAATCCAAAATAGCCATAAATACGTTTGAGATATCTGCAACTATTATTTTGACTAGTCAAAACTGAATTACAGATATCTTTAACTGTAGTTTTTATTAGTCAATGATGTTACAGATATCTTGAATCAAAATTCTGACTAGTCACAATGAAATAACATCTAGTCTAAATTACAGTGTTGATCAGTCATTTTAATTTCAGATAGTCATGTCTAGTGAATAAGTGTTAAAATGGCTTGCCATTTATATCATTCTTCACGGGATTCCATTTACCTGGCAGGCGAAACACAGAGGCTTAATGTTTTATGTAGGCATAGCTTGCAGGGCAGGTGTGGGGCCTCCCGCCTCGTGGTGGCTGCAGGGGTTTCCCAGCCGTCAGTGACATAATATGGTCATACTCTGGCTGTTTTACTTACATACACAGCACCCTCCTACATAGATTTAACGCGGGTTTTGGCCTGCATCTTAAGTGATTTCGGATTGCGTCAATGCGCTCAAGGTAGCGATAAACCAAAAAATGCTGCGTAAAATGCAAATGACAACGAAATGCAATGATCCACAAATCATTTGTCCTTTTATTTCAATTATCCTTATATTTCATTTAAAGTTGTGCAAAGATAAAATATATAACGTTGAAACTGAGAAATGTTATTTTTCATGGAAAAATATATACCCATTTAGAATTCAATTCTTGCAACACGTTTAGAAAAACTGGGACAGGGCATGTTTACCAGTTTGTTGCATTACCTATTCTTTTAACAATACTTTATAAGCATTTGGGAATTAAAGAGAGCAATTGCTGTGGTTTTGAAAGTGAAATGTATTTCCATTCTTGCTCGATATGGAATATCTGCTCCTCAACAGTTTGGGATCTCCTTTGTCATATTACTCGTTTCATAATGCACCCATTTTTTTCAGTTGGGGACTGGTCTGGACTGCAGGCAGGCCAGTTTAACATCAAGACTATTTTATATAGGGTTAAAATGATTTGCACATCATTGCATATTTTTTTATTTACATTATACACAGCCTTTTTGGAAACAGGGTTGTACACTGGTTACATTTAGTCTTAGATTAACAATGAGTAGTTAATTCCCAAAACGATTTGTTAATTTTTTGTTTCTTGCAGAGACAATTGGTGATGATAAATTGAAAGAATCAAATGTAATTTAGGAGTGCTTTCGAGTGTTTTCTAATATGCTTTAGCCTCATTTGCATATTGCATTATATTCAGTGATGACTTGGATAATTGTGACAACCAATTTTCTCTGTAACTAAACTAAATATTTGCAAAAGAAATAGGTGTGTGTTTTTGTGTGAGGATGGGATGATGTTGAAATTCTGCCTGACAGATTGTGGAGTGGTAACGATTATTGGCACGCATGCTATAGATAAGCAAACAATGCTGTGTATGGTGGTGCATGTGTGATGTTATGGGGCAAATGGGATTCAAAAGGTCATTACAACCATATTAGAATACATGGTCAAATAGCAAGTTTTGGTTTGTCTAATTTAGAGTGTAAGTTTAAGCTGATAAAGACCAATTACATTGTTTCATAGCATTTTTCCGGATATTTACAAATGTACATAAGTTATTTATTTTAACAAGTCAAAACGATACACAGAGAGATGTGAAATTCATGCAATAATTCTCAAAGGATTGTAAATTAACTTTTTACAGGAGTTTTACATTTGTTTAAGAAGCATAACAAACACCACCCTTTAGTTTCAAAGTTTCAGAAGAGACACCAATCACACAAACCAGTGAACACTATTCATCTGTTTTCACACATTTGTTTAATTCAACATTTTCTTTTGCAAAGACCTATGCAGAACTCTTTGTAAAGCACAGTTGTCACCATGTTGTCATGTAGAAAACACTGCCATTCAGGCATCAATGAAAAAGGCCACAGGTTAGCTCATCTGTGTTTTGGAAAAATGGATGACAACATTGGAGGAATGTACCAAATTCCAATAATCACAATTCGAACACACTTTGAACAAATTCAAGTGTTTAAACACTAACAAGCATAGCCAATAAGCAATCAGGATGTTAGAGATGGTGGATGAGGGAGAAAAAGAATAAGAACAATAATCTTAAATTAGCTTCATAACCGTGTTTTTGTACATTATGACTGAGGGAATTTGAGCTAATATTTGAGCTCTGTCTGAGATTTTTCACTGCTGCATCAAATGTCCAGACGTTCAGAAATGAGAGTACCAACATTGAACATATCTGACTACTGTGCTGACTACACTGTTTTTCTCAACTCTATTTTGAAACTTTATGCATAAACCTTATATGTTTAGAGAAAGTGTCAACAATAATTCAAGGTAAAGGTGTTTTTCATGGTATTGAGCCACTCAGAAGATTTGGGCTGTTGTAAATAAAAATCTCTGGCCAATGTCAGAGAGAGAATGCTGAGGCAGAATACACATTCATGTCTCTTACCCTATACCTGTGTAAATATGCACTTTTCCCCTTGTTTGTCTTTTCCCTTTTGCTTCATTTCAAGTGTTGATTTACATTGCAAACCCCCCTCAAAAATGAATAATTGTGGTATTTTTGTACACTTCAGCACCATCAACAGTTCCCAAATATAGCTTTTACTACAGCCAATGGCTATTTTGATAGATCAGAGTCTTTATCATTTGTAATCACCACACATTATTGAATGATCTATCATAATCTATTATTTGGTATATTTGTTATTGTTTCACATTTAAGTGTTTCATTATACAGTCATTTGGACTAATGTAATTTTGAGTCTTCATCTGAAACCATATGTCACAGAATCATTGGTTAAGCCTATTTAGTCACAGCAAATGGATTAGCTTGTCAATCCACACCCCACAAAAGCGTTAGTACAAATCAATTACTATAATTAGTTGGTCAGCGATCCATTTAAAGTAATGTGGACACTATAGCATAATAGTATAGACAACTTGAAAACTATGTAAACATCACAATTGTATAGATGAAATAAAATCCATAGGAACATCTGTCAAAGGATATCTGTCAGAAATAGCTGTAAATCCTCATAATGACACTCCACCCAGCAGCACACCGATGTTCCATCAAAAGGCGAGGAGTGATTCCACTGAGGAGCTTATTTTGTCATTTGTCACGAAGATCCAGCTAGCTTGTCAATACAGGCTAGGAGCTTCAATACATGCAAAATGATGAAAGATGTGAGATAAGGAATGTGTAAATAATGGACTCTCCAATGTATTTTTCATGTCCAGATCTTATTTCCATACAAAATGTGAAACAATGGCTAACTTGTTCGGTAATGTAGTAGTACTCATTCATCACTGAGGGAGAATCGTCTTCCTAAATAATTAATTGGAAAACATTTAAATTATTCTTTATGTTTAGACAAATTGTATTCCTGTTGCCAATAAAGGACTATACATTTTGTTTTGATAAGCAACTTCAACTACATCAAACAGAAAAAAAACGTTGTATAATGCAACTCACTTAATTTGTATCACTTTTCTGTGTCTAACATTTGTGTTTGTTTTTTGTAATAACTTAAATGAAATCGTAGCAGTTTGACATTTGTATATATAAACTGAATGTGCTTTGAGGCTGATATATTTCATTTACAGGAAAAATAATTTATTCTGCTGAAGTGTCTCAATTTGAAAGTAGAACAAAAACAAGTCTAATTTTGATATGAGACAATTTAAATTAATCAGAAAAATCCTGCAAAAAAGTGTCCTGGCTGGGATCAGTTCAAATTGCAATTTCTAGAATCTCAGTAATTACCATTAACTTGGGCTACTAAGAGGAGCACACATAGAGTGACAATCCATCAAAAAACACAGATGAATGTGCACCAAAGAAAGTCCGCGAGCAAGGAGATGTGCCTGCCCCTTCTTCCTCGTTCCTGGAGTCTTCCCGGCTGTGTTACAGAAATACATTGCACCTCAGTAATGCCCCGAAGGTTGGGAAAAGCCTACCTGTTGAACATAGGTATTTAGTTGATTGGAAACGGTTGGCATTCGGGGACAAGAACCATGTGCCTTCATTTTATTTTTGTTTCATGGTGTCTGTTCATGTCTCCTCGTGAACGTGCAGGAACATAGAGCGAAGTAATACACAGGCTGCACCGATCCCCAGCGACCGCACAGTGAGCGCTGTTCGGTGAGACTGCCGACTTGGAGCATCTCTTCTCAACCCCACTGGAAGACAAGTACTATATCAGGGAGACGAAGATGTACTGACCCAGATTTGTCATTTCAGATTCATTGAGCGGAATCACATAACAGCAATTGTGTCATCTTTTACGCGGCGGCAGTGGTGGTGGGGGGGGGCTGGTTCATATCAAATGCATTGCATGAGTTATTTAAAGTGTTACAAAGCAGTCGGGACTAAGGCTGGTTGTGTGAATACGTTCCTGTGGTTTTGGAGGGCCAGGAGAGGAAAGCCTGATTGGATAACTTGCACAATAATTCTTTCCCCCTCAAGCACTCAGAGCCAAACAGTTTCTTCCACACTGGGTGAAGGTCCACAGACCTCAAACTGTCCAGAAGGACAAAATGCTGAGCTCAATCAGATGAGATAATGTAAAATCACTTTTTAAACTTCAGGAGTTAAAAGTGTTTCTCTCTCTAGCTCTCGCTCTCTTCATTCTCATTGTTATTAATGTGCTTGGGTTTCTCCACTGAGTGGCTCTCGCTCTCTGTGCAGTTTTATTGGTCCCTCAGGGTCCACTGCAGTTATTTTGAAAGCTGGCCAAAACAGAAGATGACAAATAGCTCTAAGTTTGTTGTTTGTTTGCTTCCTTGCTATAGAACATTTCCCCCAATTATTTTTCAGCCCAAGACTTAGGCCCCTATCAGTGTTAAATAATTATCTGGTTGGATTGACGCTGCTGCCATGAACTCTCCTTTCCATCAGGGTGCCTCTGTGTTCACACCCTGTTTCATTCTAGAGTTTCCCTCCTAAAAGCTCCACTTTTCATTAAACTCTCTTCCCCTTTGGGTCAGACAGCTACAGTGTTTAAGTGTTTTTCTGAGGGGGGGCTATTGCAGGCACTGTAACTATCCCCTGAATATGGGATGTTGGATGTGGTAATGAAATGTAAACAGGTAGTCTTGTTGCAGCATATGTTCTTTATATGGGCATTGTAATGTTTTTATAGTTTGCATTTCAGACAGCCATGGGTAGTTTACCAAGTCATACTGCATGCTGTACAATTTGGTAACACCTATTCTGATTACAAGCAGTGTCTATTAAATCTGTTGTAAACTTTGCTATTAGCCAGCTGTTGTACCTCTTCCTAGAATTAGCTGGGTAGAAGAAGACTCCAGTGTCCCCAATACACTCTGGGGTCCCTCGCGGAGCAAACAGCTCGGCAACTGTACCATAGGCAGAAATCCCTGGGGGACAGGGGGGACACAACCACCAATCCTGGGGAAAACTACGATTTGTCACCCCGAATATATCACTGTTAACATAACTATCAATAACTTAATAGCCCATTTTTAAGTTTCAAACGATTGCAACCTCCCAACCTTTCCCTCACAATGGATTGTTCCACTGCCACCATCCCACCCCATCCCTCAGCAGTGGCACATGGTGCAGGTACAGTGCATGTGCTGGAATCTGACGGTCGGTAGTTGGTGGCTGACTTTCAGTTAGTAGTTCAAACAAAGGATATGTTAGACATCTACCACTCAGTAGAGTAAACACATTTATTACCGTCACCAGCCTTCATTTTTGCTGCATTGAATTACAGTTAGACTGTCTTAGCTGATGTTTTCTAGCATGCTACAGTAACATCAACCAGTGTTTGCAGCTGTTTGAATTTGGGTCAATGAGAGAAGCTTGCAATGCAGTGTATGCAGTGTTCCTTGGCTGGCAAGGTGAGTGTTTGTGTCTACCGTCTGGAAGGCATTCAATGCATGTAGCTGTTGAGAGACTAATCCAGTAAGTTTGTTTAATGTTGGTAGGGTTCACACACAATAGAGGAATCTGCAGAGTAACAGTAGTGAGCAAACTAATACAGTATTACATCACGACATCGGGTGTCCCCCTCAAGAATAGCTCTTAAGAAAATGTAATGTAATTGTCCCCTCCAAAGTTGATATCTGATTTTCACCCCTGAACTGTACATTTCCTTGGGAGCTTAGAAAGAGAGGTACAAACAAGGAGAGAGGTACAGACAAAGAGATGTATAGACAAAAGAGAGAGGAATACAGAAAGGAAGGAATAGGACAGAGTGAGGGAACAGAGGGAAAGAGACAGAAAGTGGGAGCAGAGAGAAAGGGAGGAGGGTGGAGAAAAACAGAAAAATAACTTTAAGAGCAGTTGGAACAAAACATCAGCTAAATTTCACTACTTATATAAAAAAATTACCAACACACGAACTGTAGAGGGAAGAAGTCGCCTCACACTGCTTGTGAGGTGAATACATTTTTTTCCTATTCAACAGCTGTAAATATGATTCAATGCCAGGTATTTATTTGTCCTTTCATTATAATAACAATAGCCATTTTAATTTTTAAATTTTTTTTGTGTAAAATCTTCATGTTAGCTGTTCTTTTTTTATACTCTATTATTAATGCCGCCTTAACAGAGAGGTGGGTTGAGAGAGGCAGACAGATATAGAAGAGGGTATAGAGACAAAGAAACAGAGGAATGTATAGAGAGACAGAGAGGAATGTACAGAGAGACAGATTGACACGGAGAAGGTTATAGACGGACAGAGTAGGAAGGTGCGATTAAGAAAATGTGGGGTTGGGGGTATTTCTATTTTCCTTGTGCCACATATACGAAAGAGCTGTAAAATGGCATATTTCATATTTCATTCATATCCAAATTCCAGTGAGACAACCTTAGAGAGTGGTGGAGGTTAGGTTACAAAAACCCACCAGCCCTCCAACCAAGTGCAGTCAAAACAGATGTATGTTTGATTGCTTCGCTGATCAATCATTTCTTTTAGGACCATGATCCTGTTGTCAGATCTGACACTCTGGGAATACGGTTTGTAACGAGGTTCCGTGAAGTGGTCATAAAACTCTCCAGTAGTATTAGCAGTCTCCTGGATGCATGGTGTATGTGTACTCTGAGCCCATCTGTACCACCTCTTCCACTACTGTAAGACCCCCGCCCCCCGCCCAACTTCTCAGCTACACGGATGAGCGAGCTCATTCTCCTCGCTGGCTGTTCCCCACGCATGACTGATGTTCAGTCGGATATCCTTGACTGATTCCTGTTCCGCGGTGAGGAAGTGTGTCAGAGCACAGCCACCCCCCCACCTTCACCCCCCAGCAACTGATAGATTTAAGCACCGTCATGACCACCAAAATCCCCAAGACTCTCCCCTCCTCGGGCCCGGCGAGAGGCACCTGCCAGGCTGAAACCCTGCCCACCTCGGCTCTCTGCAGAGAAACTCAAAGGCCAAGGAAGGATAGGATATATCCATGATTATGTACTATATGTTTTGGATTTGGTTTTGGATTTCCAGTATTCATTAGTGGGTATGTTTTGGTTCAGGTTTTTCCCTTATGTTTTAGTAATGTTTGGTTTCATTTTTACCATTCCAGTATATGGAGACAAGTATATTTTGGTTTAAGTTTGATATTTTCCAGTATGCATTAATGGGTATGTTTTGGATTTTCTATTAGGTACTGTATGGATACTTTTTATAGTATCATTTTGTTTCCGTTTCTTTATCTCTGACTGGGGTCCTTAAGGAGTTGCATTCAAGGTACAGTGGAAATGGACCTCTTACAATCTGTTAGAACTCTGGAGTCTCTTGGGTTCACTTTTCTGTTGTTGTTTCCTCTTATTCGAAAAATGACTGGTAACCATGTGAGGATTTTAAAACCCTTTTCACCTGAAACCAAACAAGATCTGCTCTTGCCCATCAGATCTTTCAGAGTACTCCTCTGACACAGAGCATCAAAACCTCTACTGTCTCAATGGCCAGTTCACTACAAAAAACCAAAGATCAGTGAATGGACTAAAAAAAGGACTAGGGGGACATTGGGATGCTGAGGTCCTAATCTTGATTTTCTATTTTTCTATTTTATCCATTAAATGAAAAATGAGTCTGGTTTGTTAAACATCTGCACCAAGAGCAACAGCAGCCTCTTCTGTTGAGATATGATAGTCGGAAAACGCTGAACCCTGAATACTGACACATGATACCATTCTGATATGCACTGACTTGGCAAAAAAGAACACGACAGAATACATCCCACAAGAAAATCCTATCTATGTGTTTTACATCATTCAACATGGATTAAAAAACAACACCATTTCATAAAAAGCAAGTGTAGTAATAATTACGATGTAATATTAACCCTGGTATGATCTTTTTCAAACTGACAAATGAGCTGCCATCAGAAGGTTCCTATTATTACAGAACTCTGCTTCAAATGGCCACTGACCATAACACTAGATGTGATCAGCTCAACTTAAAGATATGTCGGTTATCAGTCAAATTGCAATTACTCTGCCATTCTCAGTTGGCAACCACAACCGCCTGTCCTGTTTGTCAGTTGTAATAGCATTATAGTAGTAATAGGGCCTGCAGCCACTACGTACGTCTGAAGTGCTTCAATATCGTAATATAAAGCCCTATAAAAGCTGTCTAAACCTAGTTTTTTTATTCGTATTATTCTTACCGCCTTAATTTACAAATGCATTGAAGCAGCTGTGTGATGGCGTTTCCCAAAGTTGCCTACATTGGCACATTTCCTTCACGGATCTTTGACCTGCAAGCCTGCGACAATGGTAGCACCCCTGGGGGTAGCAGGTTGGTCCAGGCGTCAACGAGGCTCTATATCCTGCTGAACAAGCTGCAGCGGCAGCACATAGCTTAGAGTTCTCAACCTCCTAGCGATGGAGCGCCGGGGGTCGCACCGCTAACATGGCATCCCTCCCGGGGTCACATCTACAAACAACTCCAGTCCCACACCGCAAAGCGCTAACAGCTCCCCATGCATCTATGAAATATCAAATCAAATCATGCCACTCGCTGGCCTGGCCACGTGACAACAGGAGGTCGAGGCTGTGTGCAAAAAGGTCCTCTTTCCTCATTACCAGTTTAATGCAGCGGAATGGAAAACCAGTCCACTGGCAGCCAGTAGCTCCTGGGGATGGCAAGATCCACCCGTCTGTGAAACGTGTCCTCGACACACTCCGGGACATAGACAGAGCCGGGTGGCTGCTTCATGTATTCGGGCCGTTGCCGAGCTGTTCGGCGGCAGGTTGTTGCTCGGCATCAGGACACCACGGTCTGTGCTGACTGGGGGACAGTGGGACCGGGCCATCCTCCATCAGTGCCCACCCCGCCAGGGGGGTAGGCGACCGTGGGTGAAGTCACAGATGCAGCCTCTTGGTTGTTATAATGGAGAGAACAGAAAAGGAAGGGCAGAGAGTGACACTTGTGGACATGGGAAGCCATCCATGCGCCTGTATACAACAGAGCCACATTAACCCTCTTAGTCACACCCAGCAAGGGACAGGAGTCCATTTCTGGGAAAATATTTCGACACTATTATTTCAACACTGTATATCTGAACAGTGTGCTGATTTTTAATGGATATACAGTTGAAGTGGACGAGTAGAGGACTGAAAGCATTTTGCACGTTTTAATTTAATTTTGCCTCGTTCCCCTCCCACTCAGTCCATCTCACTGGAGGGACATTCAAATCAACAAGATGAGGAGGCCAACCGCATTCATCTGAGCCACTGTCCTATATTCCGACAGGGTACCTTAGGAGACCACGAAAAGGCCAGCCTTCACGCAGGCTCTCCTCTTAGATGGATGTTTCCGGCTCGCGTGTTTTAAATCTCCACTATGGTCGTAACACTCGTCATGATTAGATACATAAAGCCTGGCTGTCAGAGTGGCCCAGAGTCCCAGCTGTTTGCAGGACATCACAGATTACAGCAACGGAACACATCAGAGAGAATGCCTGGACACACTGGTTCACTGTCAAGAAAATCATTTGACACAAAGCCGTTGTCGCTATGCAATGCCCCTCGGTATTCCATATGTACACTGAGATTTTATTCCACATGAAACCATTTCCTAATTACTGGATTTTATATCAAACTGCTGTCTGTGAATATCAGCAAATGTGTAACCCTGCTATCATTTCATGCTTAGGTAGCCATAATAACAGGATTATCAAGTGTTACCAGAACAACTCTGCTCTTGGAATCAAAGAAAATGTGTGCATGTTTTCATGTGAGAATTAACATACATTATGTGTGCGTGTGGGGGATGGAGTTGGATTGCACATAAACTGGGGCACTTAAATAGCAGCTAGCAAACCAAAGAGCAGGACTCAGAGCAGGGGGGCTAGAGAGAAGGGATCCACAGACTGAAGAGGGACTCCAGGGAGTGGAGGGAAAAAGGTACCATCTGATCTAGGTCCCCAGTGGCTGTTGCTAGCTCTTATTGCGGAGTGGGTCTGGACGTCAGAACAGATATGAGAAAGAAAGATGAACAGTTTGTACTTAAATGCGAGTGCAGGCAAAAAGCCAGTTTGGGACAGTTTTGTAAAATACGTATATGCACTGCAGCAGGAGAATTGAATAGTACTTGTTCTGTTCCTGTCATATTCTTCTTTTTTCTGGTGTAATTGTTGCATTTGGGAATTCCTGTTTTAAAACTAGTGCATTTAGCATTTTGGTTGAAAAAGACTTACCCTATTGTTATGCAGGAAAATTTTTCGCTAGTGAAACCTTTACATTTAAAGTGGGAGGAGATGTTTCACGGAAGGAGTATGAAGGGGTTGGCATGTTTAGGTCGGCGAGGTTCAATGGCTCGTCTGATTGGACAGCTGTTATTAATAGTTGTAATGATACATGTGGCGGGTGGCAGAGGGGGAGAGGCTGGGGACCATGGAGTGTGGAAGTGAGCCTCCTGCAGCAGCTCATAGACTCTCTCTCGGCTTCATCCCTGCTGCCTCCTGAGGAGCACACGGAGGGAACCAGGGACGGGCCGTTCCGCTGTATTGACTTTAATTTGTTGAAAGTGCCTGATACAGCAAAACATCTTTTATTTATTTGCTTGATAAAGCCCCCCCTCCCCCCACATCAAATGAACCACTGAACCTGAGAATAGCTTGCCAGACGCTCCTCAAATCTCTCCAGTCCCATTTTCATTTCCATGAGTCAGTCGCCTTTTCTTCTCTTTTGTCTTCAAGGAGAGGATTTTGGGCAACAGGAAATAGAGCATGATAAGCAGCTCTAATTCCTCAGTTTATATGCAGGCTTTTATGGCCATACACCCTGTTATCAGACTGCAACCAGTAGATCGTCATTTGGATATATTCCACAGTTACACTTATCTGAGGAGACCTAAACCATTGCATATTGGTTGCAATATTGCATTCAACAGCATAAATCATTATATTTTTGACCCACTCTTAATCAGGGCCTCACTATTAAGGTGCCTGTGAAAAAAATCTAGACCATTGCAAATGATCAGTTATTGTTTTTCTATACATAGGTATGTGTTTGAGAAAAATTACAATTTTTCTTTCAGTCTAAAAACTACTGACAACATTACTCTCAAATTCAAAATAAAAATATTGTCATTTAGAGTATTTATATGTAGAAAATAACAAAAAATATGCATTGTTTGCCGACCTCAAATAATGCAAAGAAACTAATTCATATTCATTTTTCAACAACAAATTGCTAATGTTAAAAACTTAGGAAGGGTCCAGAAATGAATATTTGTTGGAATTATCCTGATGTTCTATCACAGCTTTCATGCGTCTTGGCATGCTTTCCACCAGTCTGTCACGTTGCTGTTGGGTGGATTCATGCCAGTCCTGGCACAAAAATTCAAGTTACTCGGCTTTGTTTGATGGCTTGTCACCATCCATCTTCCTCTTGATCAAATTCCAGAGGTTTTCAATGGGGTTCAGGTCTGGAGATTGGCCTGGCCATGACAGGGTCTTGACACACGTTGATTGACCTGGCTGTGTGGCATGGAGCAATGTCCTGCTGGAAAAACTCTCAGAGTTGGGGAACATTGTCAGAGCAGAAGGAAGTAGGTGTTCTTCCAAGATAACCTTCTACTTGGCTTGATTCATGCGTCCTTCGGCAAAGACAAATCTGCTAGCCTTGCTGAAGCATCCCCAGATCATCACCGATCCTCCACAGAATTTCACAGTGGTTGCATGACACTGTAGCTTCTAGGCCTCTCCATGTCTCTGTCTAACCATTAGATGACCTGGTGTTGGGCCAAGCTGAAAATTTGACTTGTCAGAAAAGATGACCTTACTCCATTCCTCTAGGGTCCAATCCTCATGGTATTTTGCAAACTTCAGCCTGGCTCTTATTTGGTTCTCATTGATGAGGGGCTTTTTTCTAGCGTTTTACATCTTCAGCCCTGCCCCTAGGAGCCTGTTTCCATTCTTTTTGCATTTCACTTGATTTCATCCTACGGCTGTTGAGGAACAGTCATCTCGGTCAGTCGTTTTCGCCCCCTGTCAGTCTGTAGCTTTGTTGTCCCCAATGTCTATTGCTTGACCTTGTTCTTATAAACGCCATCTTAGAAATGTTCAGGATGGAAGCAACCTGATGCTCAGTGTATCCCTCTGCCAGTAAAGCCCTTCTTTTCCTCACTCAAAGCGTTTCTTTTCAACTATTTTTTCATGCTGAATAGTTATTTTTTATTAAAATCTTGCACTGTTTTGCCATCCAGCTGGTCCTATTGCAAGAGGATAGTGATGACCTCAGCAGTGTTTTACATACTTTTCCTTGTGAAATTAGATTTGGTTCAGGTAATCAACTTATCAGTCCCTCATAAAGAAAAATGAGGTGTGCCTATGTTGGAATTTGACAGACACCGGAATGGAAGGTCTGCCATTCATGCTGATTTAACAAAAATTACTTACATGCATCTGCCAAAATGTGCATGGGTATGCCACACATAATATATCACACACCACTTGGCATAGAGATCTGGTGATTATAAAATTACAGTGATTAGCACACTTTCAAGGTCATGCAATTTACCCTATTTGAGATAAAGTCATGGAATTTGGTACATCCCTGTAGGTCCTTCTCCAAAGGAATAAATATGCCATCAGATCTGCGATATTGGTTTTTCAGCTATTTCAAATTTTGCAAAAAACACAGATAAATGCCATGCCACATCTATTGATTAACATCAACACAATATACAATACAAAAAGAATAATCACTATTGAACATATGCATGGTCAGGCACACATGTAAATGCAAATAAATCAGCCAAGGATGTTGAGTCTTGAAAGGTTTTGCAGCTTACAGTGTGTGTATGTATATATATATATATATATATATATATATATATATATATATACATATATATATATGAAGGTGACAGATACAGTCCCCTCCAAAAGTATTGGAATGGCAAGGCAATTTTTTTTGTTTTTGTTTTTGTTCTCCCTTTAGTCTCCTCATAAGGACCAGTTACATCATCAATTAATATTAATGAGCCTGTTCCAGAAACAGCCATGCATGCCCAAGCCATGACATTACCTCCACCATGCTTCACAGATGAGCTTGTATGCTTCAGATCATAAGCAGTTCCTTTCTTTCTCCACACTTTGGCCTTTCCATCACTTTGGTATAGATTAATCTTGGTCTCATCAGTCCATAAGATTGTGTTCCAGAACTTTTGCCGCTCTTCTCTGTACTTCTTTGCAAATTTCTATCTGGCCTTCCGATTCTTACTGCTGATGAGTGGTTTGAATCTTGTGATGTGGCCTCTTTCTGCTCTCTAAGTCTTCTTTGAACAGTGGATTGTGATACCTTCACCCCTGGACTTTGGAGGTCCACTGATGTTTTGGTGGTTTTCTTCACAGCTCTCACAATATTTCTGTCATCAACTACTGTTGTTTTCCTTGGCTGACCTGTTCAAGGTCTGTTGCTCAGTACACATGTAGTTTCTTTTTCAGGACATTCCAAATTGTTCTGCTTTCCATGCCAAATGTTTGTCCAATGGCTCTGGTCGATTTTCCTTATTTTTTCAGCTTGACAATGGCTTGCTTTTCACCCATAGACAGCTCTCTGGTCTTCATGTTGGTTTATCCTCTTTAACAAGAAATGCAGTCTTTATAGGTTCAAACCAAGAATGGAAACTTAGACTAGTCATGCAGAGCTATTTAATGTTTGAACAATCAACCTAAAAGGCATCACCTGGGCAACAAGAAACATGTCAGTCTCATGTTACAATAGTTTTGCTCACTTGAAAAATGGGTGGGTTCAAACAAAGGGTGGTATGTCCTGAGTTGTTTTACACATTTAGATGTGAATACAAGGAAAAGAAAGTTGAAATTCTGAACTCTTGTCTCATACTCATCTTTTGATCTTAAACCCAAATGGCTTCAGAGAACAACTAAAACAAAGGAATTTGTCTTACTGTTCCAATACTTTTGGAGGGAACTGTATGATATATATTGGGGAGAACAGAAAGCAGTACCGCAGAGATGCCCAGAGGCCCCCAGCCAGGACCCGATAGTACTCCCCAAAGGCTCGGGCTCCAGGTGGTGGCTTTGGCCCCGGAGCAGGACACGGCACCCAGACAGGTGGAGGCTCCGCCCCAGAACAGGACACTGTGGCACTGAGGGAGAAAGCTCCACCCCTGAATCAGGATTGGATGCTGGAGCAGGAGAAAGCTCTGCCCTCGAACCTGCATGGGGCTCTGGGGTGAGGGGTAGCTAAGCCCACAGCTAGAAGCGCCAGGAGAGCTGGACGATGAAGAGGAAGGCTCTGCCCCCTGAGGCAAGACAGGGCACCAGAGCAGAGATGGGAGGTGGCAACTGGAGAGGCTCATCAGCCAGGGGCTTGAACTCCCACCCATCCAAGCGAGGCTCAGGGCGGGGTACCAGCACTGGCTGCTCACAGCAGGGGACAAGCACTGGAGGCTCACGGCGGGGGACAAGCACTGGTGGCTCACGGTGGTGGACCGGCATTGGAGGCTCACGGTGGGGGACCGGCACTGGAGGCTCACGGTGGGGGACCGGCACTGGAGGCTCACGGTGGGGGACCGGCACTGGAGGCTCACGGTGGGGGACCGGCACTGGAGGCTCACGGTGGGGGACCGGCACTGGAGGCTCACGGTGGGGGACCGGCACTGGAACCAGCTGGGAGGGATGAGTGGCCTGGCTAGGTGTTGCCTCCTTACCTTCTGACGTATCAGGAAACCAGGGCCTCAGACGTTCCTTCCACATCTGCTTACGGCGCTCAATGGCCCCTTCGTACTCCTCCACTTCCGTAATGGCTCCCTGGTTTGGAGGCCTCAGTCAGTGCCAACCAAGCCCTCCACCACATAGCATGCTCTTCCAGAGGCAGAGCAAAGAAGCACTTTGCTCTGCCTGATGGGTCTTCTGGGCCATTTGTCGGGCCTACCTCTTGGATCGCCGCTGTATGGCTTGCCAGTAATGCTGTTGCCCTGTATCCTGCTGCGCTGAATCCTAATAGGGTCCCCAATAAGAGACAATGACACACAGCTGTCTCTAATTGGAGAGAACAGAAAGCAGTACTGCAAAGGTGCCTAGACGTCTGTGGTCAGGTCCTGACTTGTGGCTCCCAGGTGTATTGAGATGCCTAGAGGCCCCCAACCAGGACCTGACAATGATTTAAATTCTATTTTCAATAGAAAACAATTATTAACAATACATTAAATGTTGAAATAGAGACATTTTATTATGTCTTGAAAAATATATGCTCAATTTGAATTTGATGCCAACATTTTTTGAATGTGTTTAAAAAAAGTTAGGACAGGGGCAAAATAAGACTGGAAAAGGTGTGTACTGATTTCGGATAAATGATTTGCACATCATGGCATTCAGTTTTTATTTGCATTTAACGCTGTGTCCCAACTTTTTTGGGAACAGGGTTGTTTATAGAATAATGCGATGCAAAGACAGCTAAAACTCAACATATAAGACCATTCATATAATCCATCATTGGGCTATTATGGGTAAATGTTTATATATCTTGATTTGTGTGAAATTTGTCACACATACTTATGAAAAATAGTCTTTCCAACTGCCACCATTTTGATTAATCTTCCGAGAATAATGTGTCTTGTCATTTTACTAAATATCTCAGAGTGGCCCAGTGGGATGGTGCACCATTTGTAGGGGTCAACATGTTTACTGTTGCCCAGTAAATTTTTTGCTTGATGGGAATGTGTGCCTCTCCACAATGTCAAACCACATGTTTGCGAAACTTCTAGTTGCTGAAGAATTGTATTGCAAGCATTATTGTTCTTTTATGAGAGATAGTGGTGTTTGAGGAACAAGAATTGTAAATGTTTATAAAAACATGGTCTGATCATTTTTGTTATATATATATACACTGCGTGCACAATTATTAGGCAAGTGAATATTCCGTATCATTATTTCTATGCACATTTTCCAACTCCAAACCATATCAATGTCACATTTTGAGTTAAAGCAGGACCCAAACCCGGATTTAATAGTGGAACTGAGGTGGGAAAATCAACACAAGTAAACAGCAGATAAAGCAGGGCCGGAAATAAACTGAGTAGAAAACACAATGGTTGACAAAGGGCTAACAGAAGGGGGCAATCTAAACAGGGAGTTAACGAGGACCAACAAGACACAGGTGCAAACAACAAGGACAGGTACATGGTGCGGCTAAGAACACGAACAAAAACCAAACACAACGGGGCTACATTTAAATCCAAAGCAAACCAGAACAGAACAGATCATTACGATCAACTTGAATGCTCATTGGATTATCATTTGCAGGTAAAATGTATTTGTGTAATGAGGGAGGGTGTGGCAAAAGTGGATAACACCTTTTATCAAGGTGTGCATAATTATTAGGCAGCTTCATGACCTCAAATGAAATGGGCCAAATAAATGATTTAACTGACAAAGAAAAGTCAAAAATTAAAAAAAGCTTTTTAAATGGATGCAACACTCTTGAAATAGTCAAACTATTGAGTCGTGACTGCCGGACAATCAAAGGTATTGTTGCGAATAGTCAACTGAGTGCAAAAAATACATAGAGAAGAAACACAAAATAACTACATAAAACTTAAAAAAGAATTCAACATGATGCTACCAAGAACCCATTATCCTCCAGTGACATCATATTCCAGAACTGCAACCTACCCGGAGTGTCCAGAAGTACAAGGTGTCAGGTGTTCAGAAACATGGCCATGGTCAGGAAGGCTGAAACATGACCACCACTGAATAAGATTTGAAATGTCCTGCATAAATTGGGGTAACATTTTCAATGGTTTTATGGACAGAAGAAAGGAGAGTGACTCTTGTTGGACCAGATGAATGGGCCCGTGGCTGGATCACTAATGGACACCCAGCATCACTTCAGTCAGGTGCCAGCCAGGTGGAGGTGGGGTACTGGTATGGACTGCTATCATTAAAGATGAGATAGTTGGACCTTTTCAGGTTGAAGATGGACTGAAACTCAACTCCCCTACCCACTGCCAGATTTCTTCAAACAGAGGTACAGGAAGAAGTCCTTATCATTAAAGAAGGCCATGTTCTTTATGCAGGACAGCGCTCCATCACATGCATCCAAGTACTCCACTGCTTGGCTAGCAAATAAGGGCCTCAAAGATGCCTGAATAATGACCTGGCCCCCTTCCTCTCCTGACTTAAATCCTATTGAAACATTTTCAAATGTTAGATTTATTGTCAAGGAAGACAATACACCTCTTTGAACAGCATTTGGGAGGCTGTGGTTGCTGCTTCATCAAAAGTTGATCGTGAACAGCTCAAGAAACTGACAGATTCCATGGATGGAAGGCTCATGGCAGTTATTGAAAAGAAGGGTGGCTGTATCAGTCACTGAACATTTTTGAAAGCCCAGAAATTTTATTTAATTTTCATTTAAAAATGTAGAATAAACTAGTGAGATGGAGAAATTATTTTTGTAATTTAGTGGCATAATAATTCTGCACACCAATTGTTGGCTATTAATTGTGCACACTTATATATTCCTCTAAGATAAAATCCTCAAACCTGTTTTCCTTTGTTAAACAGCTTTGAGGTTTGTGGTTCAATGATGCTTTGGATTGACTGGGAGCATTGTGTAATACAATTTGCCTAATAACTGTGCACGCAGTGTAGTCCTGCAGTAAGTTCTCCCAAACCTCTCCAAGTGATCCCACACAGCTTCAGTTACGTTGGGGTTGAGTAACGATGTGGTGGCCAGTCTAGTATGGAACGTTTTCCATCATCAGGCTTTCACTCCAAATAGAGCGTAATCATCTTTGCAGAGTGTTCAGGGTCATTATTGCTCTAAGTGATAAAGTCTCTGCCGATGAGTCAAAGATGGACATTTCATGTGCTTTTTAGGAGCAAATAAGTACTGTATACTGTATAGGTCTTAATAATATTCCTATTACAGGACATTTCTCTCTTTTTAGGACAGGACTGGTTCATTCCCATTTCTAGACTTACAACAATTGTCACCATTAATACTTCAATATTTGATACTCAACATTTGTCATTATTAATTATTTAGCCAATAAGCTAGCTTTTTTGTAAACTAATAGGTAAACTATTGGTGGGCCTGTGATATGGGAGTCCTCAATTACATCCTGTCAAATCAATTCTAAGGCAGAAAGACTAAATTTTTCAGAAAATATCAGTTAAACCTTTCTAAAGAGGTGTGTGAGCTGTAGCATTTACTTATTATATGCTTGAATTGAGAGTGTTAAGGCCTGCATTTTGATACTTGTATTAGACATCATGCTTGTTTTATTTGAGATATTTAATACTTAATAAATTACCTACACCTGTAAATAAATTATATTTGTTTTGACATTGCTAATGTTTGGGGAAACTGGGTCATAGCCAAGTACCAACATTAACAAATCATACAGCAAATGACCTCCACTGATTGTTTTTAGTATTGACACAACATACGGAGATCCCACCAGTGTGAGGGTGTCCTGTTCTCCAGCGTCTACGGCATGATCTCTTCAACCATGTGTCAGTGAAGCAGACGTCATATCGAACAAGGACAAACACGTACCTGCCTGTCAATACAAACCCAGGGGTGACTGAGAAACTGCAGGTGCCCTGGCCACTGATACTGATAGCACTGTGGAGCTTTGTAGTTGATGGGGCTGAAGTTCAGAATCAAACAATAACGTGAATGTTGCCAACAACATGTCATGCAAGGAAAAATTACAAACAGACACACTTGGGTTGTTACATCGACTGGAAACACTTCTGTTGGAGTTCACTGGATTAAAGCCAGGTGTTTTGAACTGTATTTCAATTCCCATTAGCTTTTGCCAAAGCAGCATCTATTCTTACTGGGATCTATAAGCAAAAAAACACTAATAGACAACGTTAAAATATACATTTAAAATAACCAATTCAACAAAATACATCTGGTCAATTTGAAAATCAGAACATTTGATAACATAAAAAACATTAAAACCATTAAATAAACAAGAAATCTAAAAGAAATAGCAAATAACATAGTTTAAACAATATATTTATTCCAAACACAAACAGAAAATACATGGAAATTACATTTGGCATATAGTATTTGTCTTCCTACTTTCCATGCACCATAAAGAGCATCCAAATAAACATATTTAATTATTTTATCACACATTTTTGTTTTTTGAAGCCATACAAAACATGTTTGTTGTGCTTTCAAGGATTTTGAAGAATATTACATTTTGTAAAGATTATTCTGTTAAAAATGATTATAATTTATTTCAGAAGTATCTCTTTGCAAAGAAGCTTTAACCGTTTCACGTATCTATCTCACTACTTTATCTCTGACAAAATCTGAAATCCTGAGGAGTAGAGTTTATGATTTATGGTGACATGTGCGAGAGGTCAAGTATCTAATTTCCTGTCTCTCTCCAGAAGAGTTTGCTCATCTGTGATGGCCTTTCATTTACTGTTACAGCTGACATCACTCTCTGGATTGATCATGCATGATGTGCTTCCCTTGCTGTCTCTACTCAGGACTAATAGTAAATCCATTCAAATATAGTTGTTCTTTGCCACTAGGTGATGAGTGCAGTGTCTCAGGGCAGAAATAACCCAAGAGATAACTGAAAAACAATATACCATAATGTGAAGTGTATTTCACATTATGTTGCTGATCAAATGACCAAATCAATACTTTACATGTTGTAGATAACCATGCCGACAATAAGCCTTGAACAGTACTTCCCAGAAAAGAGTTAGTGTGTTTGGCTACTAGCTGGTCATGTCATATGATATGTCTGTCTTCAAGGTTAAAAGTCTCTTTATATCATATCAGTTAGACTCAAAAAGTGTCTCCAAATCCAGGGCATGCTATAGCCAGTACACTATCCCTCCGCCAATGGGAAGACACTCTCGCAGGCACATATAAATAAACTGTCAAGCTCACTGCCCCACTAGCCTCACATCATGCAGTAACTCTGATTTTAAAAGTGTCACACCACACTCCCAGTCCTATTGGCACTACATCCAGCAGATAATCTGATTAAACCGAAGATTTATCATCACAATGGCCTACTCTACTATATATGTTCTTCTAACCTACTTCTGCGTGGTTTGTTTTTTGATGTGGGGAGATGGGGACTTAATTCAAAGTGACACCCGTCTTTGTGAGGCAGGAAGTGTAGTTACATAGGCGTGCTTGGGGCACAATTGTTGCCTGCCATAAAGTCAGAAATGGTTCCTCCTCTACCTATTGTTACTAGCTGGGTTAGTTGGTATCTTTTAAAGGGCTAGACCCTGCCAAATAATTCTGTTAACAAATGTCAGTTTGTCCGGCGGTCTCAAAGTGGGTTAACTGAGAGGCCAAAAGTGATTTCTTAAAAACATGTGGGGGAGAGAGTTAATAAAGTTAGGATTTGTCCGGTTTATGAATCAGCAAACGTGTTTCCCAGAAATCCTATAGAGTTACAGATTGCTACTGAGAGAGCAAGAGAGGTCAATGTTTTGAGTGAGCTGCTTAAGTATTTACATTTTAACTACTGCCAGAGAAATAGACCTCCTTCTCTACACTTAAAATTTACAGTCACACTCACACAAACCAATCATGCTTTTAAATGTTGCACTTTAATTTGGTTGCAAATGCATCATGGAACGTTGGAAAGGACATTTACCCAGATACTTTTCAGTAGAGTACATCAACTGTCCGTCTCTCTTTGATGTGTGCTCGCCAGTGACATTCTGACTAAAATGCTTTCCTCTTATACTCATTGGAATATTGCTCCAAACTGCGGCACATCTGCAGCACTTAACTAGTGTTTAACAGAAATGAAAAATGCACATCCTATATCCAAAAGGAGAATCATGACATCATCCCAAGGGTAGGCAGATGGCATTAATTTCAGCTTAGCTCAACCTACTTCACTATAAAGAATGTAAAATCTTAACTGAAATCATAAGTGCCGGTCTGGGCACCAGTCCTCTCCCCTGCAGATGACGACAAGTGAACCAGGCAGCCACATCTCAACATATTGGAATAAACCTTTGCTGCATTTGGTCCCAAACACAGTTCACTAAACCGGGATTTTTGTCAACCAAAGAGGGTTGCCTGGGGTGCGGGGTGTTGGATGGTTTAGGACTGGGGCCAGGCAGTCACACACCGAAACACAAGACAAGCCAAGTGTCATGGTTCACTCATCTTCTCACCGTCCTGTTCCACCGGAGGAGTTGCTGTTGGGGTATCTGAAGCGCACACCTGTCCCTCTACCTCCTCAAATCAACTACTTCAACAAACCGGAACTCATCAAAAAGTTTACAATCTGCAAGCTGTGTGGTCATGTACCTCTTCTTCCTTAAGGCTATAAATGGACCATACAATTAGCATGGAGGAAAAGAGCTGATTGTTTAAAAATGTATAGGCAAAACTGTTTCATTAAAAAATGAACCATAGAATCAGTGCATTGGGTTGAACCCGATGATTTTCATAAGAAATCAATCATTTCACGATCTCAAGGAGTGAGTGCCCTGTCACCTTGGTTCAGGCCTAGGAAATGCAATCACATTTCAGTATTCGCTTCAATTCCTACCTCACCTATACGACCACCACGGTTGGTTGTAACTGCCACATTTGTCTTTTTTATGCATGCCGTGATTTAAAACACCACAAGGTGTTATTAAATAGAAATAAGTAAATAAAACGGAAGAAGCCGACACTACTGCTGATTGCCCACGGTAAACTACAAACTGATTCAGATCTGAACACAGGACCATTCCCAACCATTCTCGTAATAGATTCATAAATCTCAGACCAAATCAAAGACGTGAATAGATATATAGGTTGGGAACCACAAGACGGCGAGGGCTTGGAAAGATGAAGGTCCTCGTGGTGTGGAGAGGTGGAATTGATGATTCTCAGGGAGCTCTTCAGGCCATTGGCTGGAACTGTGAAACTAACAGATTTTAGATACCTTTTTAGTGCAGTCTCTGTACTCCAGCACATTTGATTTTAAGTGATAGGTTTATAGGGCAAAAGTACAGAATATCAACTTTAATTCGAGGAAACTTTCATCCATACCAAATTCACCATTTAGAAATAACTGCATGTTTTGAACATAGCCCCCACCCATGTAATGGGACCAAAAGAATATGGACAATTGGCATTGCAGCTGTTTCTTTATTGTGTGTTCATTTGTATCATTAGTGCAGCAAAAGAGGGCTGCCAATGTCTAGTCTAGGTTCTAGGATTTGCATTTGAAGTTGGTTGTTGGTGTCGGTCAACAAGTGTACTAAGGTGTCGATGCAAGTCAATGTGGCCATAACAACGCAGATAAATCACAATAAATGGACCAAAGACATAGCTATAGGTGTGCCAAAATGAATTGTTTGGTACATTAAGAAAAAATAAAGCACGGTTGGGCTCAGGAAATTATATGCTAGACAAATTAAGACACCTACAATGTGTAAGCTAAGAATGCACATCATAATAAAGAAAAAATAACAAAGAACTGTTAGAATGATCTGGAATACTCCATAGGACATGAGTGTGGATGTCTGCCACTCACATTCACCGATCACTTCACCAGCTGAACTACAAAGAATGTATTGCAGTGTGTAAAAACATTAGTTAGCCTCAAAAACAAGATGCCAGAAAAATCTCCAGCAGAGAAGATGGTTTTCTGGGTAGATAAGACAAATGTTAACATGTACCTCAGTGATGGCAAGAGGAAAGTGTGTAGGAAGTGAAGGATCAGGCATAGCAACATATCTGTGAAATAAGGTGGGGGTTGTTGTTTTGGGGTTGTATGGCTGCTGCTAGAACTGGCTCTCTTTATTGATCATGTAAATGTTGACGAAAAGGTAGGATGACTTGTAAAATATACAGAAACATTTTGTCTGCTCAGAGCAAAGGAACCGATTCAAAACGCTTTAGATGGATTTCCCCTTGCAGTTGGATATTGACCCGAAATATACACCTAACACGTTTTTCAGGACCAAGGTATTCAGTGTTCCTAATTGGCCAAGTCAATCACTGGACCTGAATCCAATTGTACATCTGTTTCACCTGAAGACAATAATGAGGGTAAAAATTCCCTGAAATAAACAGGAACTGACAATGGCTGCAGTACAGGCCTGGCAGAGCGTCACCAGGGAAGATACCTAGCATCTGGTGATGTCTATTGGTCAAAGATACTAAATATGACAAATATATTCAAGATTCTTAATTTGTCCAACACCTTTTGGTCCCCTAATATGGGGGGGACACTGTATAAAATGGTCAGTACCCTCAAGTTATAGTGGACAGTTTATTTAAAATGTATTTATTGTTTTGTTTAAAATCCTGAGTTGGACAGAGCAAAAAAAACACTTTCTTACCTCATTGTCAAGTACCTATGGCCTGCACTGTATATTCCCCCACTTAAACAATTTTTATTTTAGTGTCTGGGTCAAGAACAGCAAGGCTAGCGCCTCCGGAGTGACGTTGGTGAAGGATGTCCTTCAACAAGGCCTAGAGGTGACGATGACAACATGGACACAGGCAGCACATATTAGTTGGTATCTGGGGACACAGACAATGAAAATGGCCTGTATAAGGGGAGCACTGTGAGAGAGTGGAAAAGAAGGAAAAATATAGGATTAAATGGGGGAAGAGGAGGGGCATTTACTGACAGGCTTCAGGCTTAAAATAGCATTGTCTAGACTCCCAACTGGGATTTAACAACACACCCTTTTGGGAATTAAGAAAACACGTCCTGTAAAATGTCCCTTTAGCCTACAGTTTGTCTCCCCAGGGGCGGATAGTGGCGTCTGGTTCTCGCTGAAGGACATTAATATAGGAGCGGTGTGCCTGTGTGGAGGACAGTGTCTGATCTATTTCAGAGATAGTCATTAGGCACTGTCACTATCTGGGACGTGACTGTTCATCAAGACCTCACCCTGAAGTCACCGATGCACCTGTGAGCCAGCCTCCCACACCCCCAGCTGTGGCCCGTCATGGCTGGATGTCACCCACTTCTTCCCCACCCCAACCTGCCCTCCGTGAGCTCTCTGATTTATACCGGCTGGCGGTTTTTCACTCCTCTTCTTACACACAATGAAAGGAGCCCTTCTGCCAGGAGTAATCACCACAGTAGTGATGGGAGGGGGCTGTTATGGCACTTTATATCTCTGTGTGTCTGCCCCACATCTTCCAGAGCAGGAGGGCCTTCACAATGATGTCAACGGTCCATTGGACTAACCAGATCCAGTCCGTGCTTTAGTGGCTTTATCATTGCGTCCAAGGCTAACATTTCTGGGTTGAACCATTTGGGCCATGTGACAGATAGGAGATAACGAATTGTAAATCCCAAATGTGATAAGTATACAGGAGCCAGCAAAATCTTTAAATTGTTCAAATGTGTAGTAATGCGATGGACATTTACGTCTGCATTCTTATGTTGTTCATGCAGCAAAATAGCCCCCTTGATTTGTGAAGATTACAATAAGTAGACTTGCACTGCCCTCTTGTGGAAATACATGTTTGTCATATCATTATTTGAAATGCGGTACTGAAGTTAGATGTTTATTGATGATAAGGAGGAGAATGGTTAACACTATCAACATTGATTTTACTACAGGGACCATAGAAATTAAATAAAACAAGATTAAATCATTCAAATTACAATTTTATGCATACAGCAGCCTTAAAAAAATAAGTGATTGTTATCTTCCATTCTCCCTCCACCTTAAAAATGATCTGCATTGGACTATATAACCTGCATCATAGTCTACCTGCATAGGACTGTATAATTGATTCATAGCCTACCTGCATAGGACTGTATAACTGATTCATAGCCTACCTGCATAGGACTCTTTGAATCAATAAGGCTTCCAGCATGGTAGTGTAGTGCTGGTAAATTTCCACAAGCTGATGCTGCAGTTAGATCACTGTATGTTTTTAATACATTTTATGTATACTGTAGTCACAGTTAAAGAAAAATAATAATAATAATAATATATAGGGCAACAAAGGCCAACAAAGGATTTTCCGGAGAAAGCAATATGATGACCATGTGGATATTGCCTTTTGCAGAGATAATTAAAGCTGAGAAGAGTTATTATAAGTTCAGGTTTATATTGATCTTCCCATCAAACCTCAGTCCCATTCTCCTTTTGTATTGGAACGCGTCTGACTACTGAAAACGGGATGATGTCATGGCCACTGGTCTCGCACAAGGAATCCATAGCAACAGCCAATTGAGAAGGAAAAAAATGACAAACAAACCTTTGCAGAGAACTAGGGAGTCATCAATCAAAAATATCCAATCTGAAATGCATACAACCTTCACCGTGAGCACTCTATTTCAGAAAGGTGAAGGAGGTTTGTGTTCTTGGGTCAATAACATTTTAATTATTGCTTTGGGTTGGTCCACTAAAAGAAGTGCCCATAGATTTCAGCTCTTGACAAGATTGCAATGACTGTCCTTTAATAAATTTACTACAAATGAGACCGATGCACTGTTGTAAGCTGTTTTAGTAGCAATAGTAACATATGACACCTAAAAAGGCATTCTCCTCTAACACAGTATGTTAAAAAGTAATCTGACAGTTTTAACAGAGAATGACTTCAGCCATTTATCTATTCTAAAGCAATCTATTGCAGTTCTATAACCTTGGCTGGGCTGAGGCAGAAGTCACCATGAATTACAACAGACAGCCACACTGCAAACGCAGTTCCCGGTCAGCAGTTTATAGTAATCAAACTGTCACCCAACCTCAGTTTCCTGAAAATCATGGGATCCCTTCCCTCCACCCCAATGGAGTCTCAGATTCACCGTGAATGATGCAAGCAATGCTATGCTTCGCGAAGAAACACGATCCACCGGGAATCCCACATGAGAGCATGTGTTGGGTCGTTGAGGAAAACATGATTACACAAAACCAAGTCAGAAAACAAGTTCAGTAATCTGGCCAGTTCAGCGTCTGTAACTTTTCATCATGGATCTGCTGTCTTAGAAGGTCTGAGATGCAGAAATGTGTATCTCTGGAAAACAATGTTCTCCGGAGATCAAGTGGAATCCCCAAAATACATAAGAATGATTGAGGATGTAATGAGTTATTATTGTGATAATGATTATGACAGCTGAAGCATTCAGATTGCCTGATGTTAAATCACATTAGATTTTATTAAATGCTTTAAAGGCCTTCAAATCATCTTCACCATGTGACATGCTTACGTTGCTGATTTCTATTTGGCTTTACTGCCAACCAAGCCTCCTCTAAAATACCAACTTTTTTACCTTACCAAAGGCTATTTCAGCATTGTGAGGTATCACTCAAGACTATAATGAAGATCCGTCTGTCAGGAAATTGCTCGTTCTCTCTCCCTGACGTGAGTGCAACGCCATGACTCAGCCACAATATTGAACCACTCTAGCAGATGGGCAGAGCTGTTCCTATAGCAACTCTGTCACACAGAGATGGTCAGACGATAATCTTAACAAAGCTCTTCAAACCAGTAAAACACAATTTACGCAAAATTATGTTTGGTCTAACAATAAGATGTTTGACATTTTTTAATCCAGGCATAATTTAAATGACTTCTCCCCGAGTTCGTAGACTCATCTGCCTGTGAATACGGTGTAGCCTAGATTTGGAACTGGTACAAATATTGAAGACGATGAGTCATCAAGAAAGGGGGAGTCAGTTTAATCCCTCAATACAAGCAATGGATGCTAAATAAACTATGATGATGACAGACCAATGTACCTGTAGATATTGTTTAGCTAAGAATGCTGCATTACTAAAATCTTTGCACCAACTGATATGCTATGACATAGCAAATACAATGTTCAGACCAAAGATATAATTTTGTGGTAAAACACAGTAGAATTATCAGGTCAATGGGTGTAAAACAGCAATAATGACCCAATGAAAACATTGACTTTTGACTGAGTCTAAGAAACTGCCTTGCAGTGGCGCTGCGTCATGGCATAAATGGTTCAAATCCTCACGGAGACATAGTTAGAAATTAGCAAAGCATCTGAAATCGGCTTAGAAACGTCCAGGATGGGTGGGTGGAAAAAGTGCTGGAAAAAGGTTGCTTGCCACTTGTATTGAAGTTGGCCGCCCACAATGCGAAACATCCAATTGTTTGTGCTCAATTTGTGCTGGTTTGTGCCATTAAAATATTCATTTGTCCTGCTATAATTTTATTAGACATTAAAGAATATTTTATTAGACACTGAGGTCACTCAGCCTCCCAAAATGCTCCAAATTCACCGGAAATATTCTTGTTTGTGCTCCATTTGTGCCATATAAAGGTTGTTTGCGCTTTTTTGGTGTTTAAATATTAGAAACTTAATTCTGCCCAACCTTCTCCAAATTGACTCAGCATACAGTGAGGGGAAAAAGTATTTGATCCCCTGCTGATTTTGTACATATGGCCACTGACAAAGAAATTATCAGTCTGTAATTTTAATGGTAGGTTTATTTGAACAGTGAGACAGGAAAACAACAACAACAATCCAGAAAAACCCATGTCAAAAATGTTTTTAATTGATTTGAAATGTGCCCCAATCCTCTTTGCAGATCTTCTAAAGTCATTAAGGTTGAGGCTGACATGTGGCAACTTGAACCTTCAGCTCTCTCCACAGGTTTTCTATGAGATTAAGGTCTGGAGACTCCAGGCCCTTAATGTGCTTTTTCTTTAGCCACTCCTATGTTGTTTTGGCTGTGTGTTTTGGGTCATTGTCATGCTGGAATATCCATCCACAACCCATTTTCAATGCCCTGGGTGAGGGAAGGAGGTTCTCACCCAAGATTTGATGGTACATGGCCCTGTTCATCGTCTCTTTGATGCAGTGAAGTTGTCCTGTCCCCTTAGCAGAAAAACACAAAAAGCATGATGTTTCCACCTCCATGTTGGGGATGGGGATGGTGTTCTTGGGGGTCATAGGAAGCATTCCTCCTCCTCCAAACACAGCGAGTTGAGTTGATGCCAAAGAGCTCGGTTTTGGTCTTATCTGACCAAAACACATTCACCCAGTGCTCCTCTGAATCATTCAGAAATTCATTGGCAAACTTCAGACTGCCTGTAAGTGTACTTTCTTGAGCAGGGGGACCTTGCAGGGGCTGCAGAATTTCAGTCCTTGCGTGGTACTGTATTCCTGCAGTCAGGTGTCTTCCGGATTACAGAGGACGCTGGATCAGATCTGTCATTCCGTGTCTACTGGCTGAAGCTCCCCCAATCCGGCGAACACGGGCCAGCAGAGGTGGCGTAGATCACGGAAACCTTCGGCCTCCGAACCTTCGTCCTCCACTGATCAGTGGGAATTGTGTGCTGTGCATGGCTCTGATTAATGCTAGATCGCTAGAAAATAAGACGTTCCTGCTCAGTGACTTTAATACTTCTCGTGATTTGGATTTCTTGTTTTTGACAGAGACCTGGCCCCATGCTGGTGAGTTTACTCCTCTATCAGAACTTCTTCCTCCTGAGTGTAATTTCTACTGGCAGGGGTGGAGGGCAAACATTTGTTTTCAGTTCCATTATCAAACGCCAGCTGACTCCTGACAGATTTGGTAGTTTTGAACTGCAAATGTTTGAGATCAATCAGCCCTTACCCGTTCTGTGCGTGGTGGTGTATCGTCCATCTAAAGTCAATAAGGCATTTTTGGTGGCGATTATGTTGAATTATGATCGTTTTATAATTGTTGGCGATTTTAATATACGTTTGCTGTGAAAATAGGCCTTTGCTCAAGGATTGTATGAGTCTTATAGACTCCTCCAATCTCGTTCAGTCAGTGACTAGTACGATACACGAAAAAGGGCACACACTGGACCTTGTGTTGCCTTACGGATTATGTGTCCGTGTCACTGAAATCACAGTTCCCTGCGCTAAGGCTGAAAATGGTGTTCCTGCATGTAAATTGCATGCGATTAACCTCTTTACATCATTGCATTTTTTAATTGCTTTTAATGAGTCTATGCTTTTTAATGAGACATATTTGCTCTTAGCGTGCTGATGATGACTACTCTCATGCATTCCATTTGCACTGATATCTTAGACTCTGTTGTGCCGTTCAAATCTAAATGTGCAAAGCCATCTTTAGAGCCTTGGCTAAACGACAATAACCGCACTCTCAGACGTTCACTTAGATGAGCTGAAAGAAAATGGAAGAAGGATAAACTCCAGGTTCCCCTAGGAATGCTACGTGGCTGCTGTACTAACTATCAAAGAGCTGTTAAAGCTGCAAAAGCACAATTTATATCAAACCTTGTTTCCAACAATAATCATAGGCCTCAGGTTCCCTTCAACTCTCTTAACTCTCTTATAAACCCCAGTAGCGTGGCTTGTATTGTTCCATAAGCCAAATTGTGTGGGGATTTTAAAAAATACATATTGGAAAGATTGCTGTTCTAAAACAATTACCAACTTCCTCCGCCCTAGACTCTTCCACTCCCTCTACTTTCTCAGATGTCTTCGATCAGTTTGAGCCTGTTTCACCATCATTATTAGCAAAGATAGTTCGCACCACAAACTGTCCCCTGGATACTATTCTATTTAATCTTTTAAAATGTGTTTTTGATACAGTTGGGCACAGTATTCTTATGCTGATTAATACTTGGATTATTTCTGGATGTGTTCCAGCTGCTTTTAAACATGCAGTAGTCAAATTAATCAATCACATTTATTTTATAAAGCCCTTTTTACATCAACAGTTGTCACAAAGTGCTTTCACAAAACACCCGGCCTTAAACCCCAGTAGTAGAGCCTCTTATTAAAAAAATGATTGTGGATCGTAATGTTCTCTAAAAATGTTGGCCCATCTCTAAGCTAACTTTTCTCTCTAAAGTACAAAAGAGAGTAATTCTTATCCAATTGACAATATTTTTTGAAAATCATGATAACCAGGAAGTGTTTCAGTCTGGCTTCAAGCCAAGCCATAGTACTGAAACGGCACTCTTAAGGGAATTTAATGATCTCCTTAAAACCATTGAATCAGGGAGCCCAGCAATTCTGGTGCTTCTGGACCTGTCTGCAGCCTTTGACACGGTGGATCATAGGATTCTCTTGAAACACCTTGAACAGTCCATTGGCCTCAAAGGAACTGTCCTGAAATGGTTTGAGTCAAACCTGACTGTTAGGAGTTTTTCGGTCCACCTACACCTAGTCAAATTTTCATCTACCACGGCACCTCTCACTAGTGGGGTCCCCCAAGGCTCCATTTTAGGCCCCATCCTTTTTTCACTATATATGTTACACTTGGGGTCCATTTTCAAGAAACACGATATCTCCTTTCTTTGCTTTGCCAATGATGTACAAATGTACATGCCGATAAAAACAACATCCAATGACTCTGTACAGCCTTTTTGATGTCCTTTAAGCAGTGTTTAAGATGTACAGCCAACATCCAATGACTCTGTACATCTTAAACTGCTTAAAGGACATCAAAATCTGCTGGGTGATCCTCTTGGTACCCAAGGCCCTTTAACCTCTTATGGTAGACCGTTTGTTAAGAATCTCGGTTTTATATTCGATTGCTCCTTCAAACTTGATAAGCAAATAGTCGTGTAGTGAAATCTAACTTCTTTCAGCTAAGACTTTTGGCAAAAGTTAAGGTCTATCTTCCTCCGAGGGATTTTGAGAAAGTTATCCATTCGTTTATTACATCTCGGCTGGATTAGTGTAATTGTTTGTACCTGGGGGTAGATTAGAAGACCCTCAATCGACTCCAAATGCTCGACTTTTAACCAGTATAAGAAAACGGGAGCACATAACACCGATTTTGGCCTCCCTCCATTGGCTTCCTGTGGGTTTCAGGTTTGATTTTAAGATTTTAATGCTTGTCTTTAAGGTTTTAAATGGATTGACCCCTTTATATCTGTCTGAACTTTTACATCATCATTCTCCAGCCCAAGTACCGAGGTCAGCTAACCAATTACTTCAAGTTCTCCCAAAAGACAGGTAAAAATTGGAGGGGATCGAGCTTTCGCAGTGGGTGTTCCCATGCTTTGGAATAGCCTACCACTGCATATTCGAAATGCCCAGACTATACACACTTAATTAATTTCTAAAGATGCATTTATTACTCTGGCCTTTAATCCTAGCTGAGTTGGCATTTTTACCTGTTAATTTCATATTTTTTGTATACTTTAATATTTTGTCCTGTACAGCACTTTGGACAACGACAGTTGTTTTAAATGTGCTTAATAAATAAAGTTGACATTAACAATGACATTCCAGCCTTGTGTAGATCTACAATCTTGTCCCTGACATTTTTGTACAGCTCTTTGGTCTTGGTGGTCATGATGGAGAGTTTGGAATCTGATTGATTGATTCTGTTGACAGGTATCTTTTATACAGGTAACAAGCTAAGATTAGGAGCACTCCCTTTAAGAATGTTCGCTCATTCCATGCATAAGACACCAGGTGCAAAGTAAAGGTTACTTACAGGAATGAGGAGAATCAAGAACAGGAGTGCAGTAATGTATTAACCACAACTAAAGAATCATTGTAGAATATGTGCACATGTCAATGGTCAAAGTCTTTTTTTCATCAAATGTACGAAATAACAGAGTCATTCTGAACATTGAAATTCTTGTGACATGTCACATGGCATCTACACAGTAAGACTTAAGAAATATATGAAGCAAAAATATAGCAACAATTTACATAACAATGTAAACTCACAGCAATTAAAAATAATCTGGAATGAGGAATATTGTTACGGTAGACAGGTTCTGGAGGCAGGGGCAGGGTTCAATGAGACTTTTAATGCCATACAAAAACAACAATGCACAAAAAGGTACGTAACAAACAAAACAAACCAAGCTCCAAAACTCTCGGACTGAATACAAAAAAGCTGAGAGAAGCAGAGCACAAGAACAAAGAGTCTGTGGCGTGACGCAGGTACATGTAACAATAACCAACAAAGGACAGGTGAAAACAGAAGGCATGATATACTAGAGCTTGTTGGGAAAACAGGAACCAGGTGTGCATAATGGGGAAAAGAGACAAGACCGGTGTGCGGTGAGTGGCTGATTAGGGTGTGTGGAACTGGTAGCAACTAGTATGCCAGAGATGCTGAGCACTGCACTGACAAGGGGGGTGGAGCAGGAGGAGCAGGTGTCACAAATATGAACAATATGGGTAGGAGTATTGAATATTATAAATATATGTGTATTCTAACATGTTCTAATGTACATGGAAAGACATCAGAGCATTTGGAATGTTCATGTGGTCAATATGATTCTAGATTATTGTTGATGGTGGAAAAAACTGTTTGTGAGTCTGGAAGCGCATGCCCTGATGCTCCCGTAGCATCTACCAGATGGCCGCAGTGTACAGACCATAGCCTGGGTGGCTGTAGTCTTTGATGATGTTCCATGCCTTCCTAAGGCATTGTGTATGGTAGATACCTTGCACGGAGGAGAGATGGCAGACGATGATGCGCTCTACGGACTTATAGTCTGTGATGTGTCGCAGTCCACAATACATGCATCTCGGGTCAGAGCTGTGGTAGTGAGATTCCAGCTTATCCCGGTAGTCTCTTGTGGCATCACAGATGGCCTTCCGTAGGTCATATCTGGACCTCCTCAAAGCCGCCAGGTCCACGGAACTATAGGCAGAGGACCACGATCTGAGCATAACACAGACATTACCATTACCCAGGGCTTTTGTTTGGGGAAAATCTGAACATTTACCCTCAGGACGACATCATCGATGCAGTTGGAGATATACGCAAAGACAAAGTCTGTGTATTCATCAATGTCCCCATCGGCTGCATCACAGAACATCTGCTGATCTGTTGTTTCAAAGCAATCCTGGAGTGGTAATGGATTTCCTCATTCCAGCTTCGAATTGCCAGAAAAAACGGTTTATCCTGTTTTAGGAGTTGTCTAAGGGGAGAAGAATTGGAGTGTGATCCGCCTTACCAAAAGGGGTTTATAATTGTTCCATATTTGTGTATACAGTGAGGGAAAAAAGTATTTGAACCAATGCTGATTTTGTTTGTTAGCCCACTGACAAAGAAATGATCAGTCAGTAATTTTAATGAGAGGTTTATTTGAACAGTGAGAGACAGAAGAACAACAAAAAAAGAACGCATGTCAAACAATTTATAAATTCATTCGCATTTTAACGAGGGAAAGCAGTATTTGACCCCTCTGCAAAACATGACTTAGTACTTGGTGGCAAAACCCTTGTTGGCAATCACAGAGGTCATACATTTCTTGTAGTTGGCCACCAGGTTTGAACACATCTCAGGAGGGATTTTGTCCAACTCCTCTTTGCAGATCTCCAAGTCATTAAGGTTTCGAGGCTGACATTTGGCAACTTGAACCTTCAGCTCCCTCCACAGATTTTCTATGGGATTAAGGTCTGGAGACTGGCTAGGCCACTCCAGGACCTTAATGTGCTTCTTATTGAGCCACTCCTTTGTTGCCTTGGCTGTGTGTTTTGGGTCATTGTCATGCTGAAATACCTATCCACGACCCATTTTCAATACCCTGGCTGAGGATCGCACTCAAGATTGCGATGATAGATAGTCCCGTCCGTCGTCCCTTTGATGCGGTGTTGTCCTGTCCCGCTGGCAGAAAAACACCCCCAAAGCATAATGTTTCCACCTCCATGTTTGAAGGTGGGGATGATGTTCTTGGGTTCATAGGCAGCATTCCTCCTCCAAGTTGAGATGATACCATAGAGCTCGATTTTGGTCTCATCTGACCACAACACTTTCCTACAGTTCTCCGCTGAATAATTCAGATGTTCATTGGCAAACTTCAGACAGGCCTGTACATGTGCTTTCTTGAGCAGGGGGACCTTGCGGACGCTGCATGATTTCAGCCCTTCACGGTGTAGTGTTACCCATTGTTCTCTTGGTGACTATGGTCCCAACTGCCTTGAGATCATTGGCAAGATCCTCTCGTGTAGTTTTGAGCTGATTCCTCACTGTTCTCATGATCATTGCAACTCCACGAGGTTGAAGGTAGAAGCCCCAGACCGAGGGAGATTGACAGTTCTTTTGTGTTTCTTCCATTTGCGAAAAATCGCAACAACTGTTGTCACCTTCTCACCAAGCTGCTTGGCGATGGTCTCGTAGCCCATTCCAGCCTTAAGTCTTGTCCCTGACATCCTTGGATAGCACTTTGGTCTTGGCTATGATGGAGAGTTTGGAATCGGATTGATTGATTGCTTCTGTGGACAGGTGTCTTTGATACAGGTAAACAAACTGAGATTAAGAGTACACTCCCTTTAAGAGTGTGCTCCAAATCTCATCTTGTTACCTGTATAAAAGTCACCTGGGAACCAGAAATCTTTTTGATTGAGAGGGGTTCAAATACCTATTTCACTCATTACAATCAATTTATACAATTTTTGACGTGCATTTTTCTGCATCGTTTATTGTTATTCTGTTTGTCACTGTTCAAATTAACCTAAAATTATAGACTTCCCACTGACAAAGAAATGATCAAACGAACAAAATCAGCACAAGATCAAATAGTACAATGGAATAGTACAAGAGTATAAGCCCCATGGGTAGGAAAGTTAATGTGCGGGTGGCATTTCGATAACACTTTCCTCATACTAGCCCTATTAAAGTCAACAACAACAATAAAAGCTGCCTCAGGGTGAGCGTCCTCTAGTCCATTAATTACTCCTCCAGCATGCATTTTATCCACCTGCGGGGGTATGTAAACTGCTATGATTATTGCAGTGCTCAATTCCCGCAGAAGGTCTTGTGAACACTGTGTAAAAAGTACTGCAGCATACATATCCCAGTGAGAGAACCATAATGCAGGCCCCTATGCCTTTACGTTTACCGGACTCCGACATTCCGTCCTGCCAGTAGATGGAAAAACCAGCTTGGGTAATGACCGCATCGGGCCATTAGGGTCTAGCCAGGTCAACAAACCCCAGCACACAGCAGTCTGCGATGTCCAACTGGAAATTAATCTGTGCGTGTATTTCATCTACTTTATTGTCCAGGGATTGAACATTTGCAAGTAAAATGCTCAAAAACGGCAGACTGCAGTAGCTCATCCGAGATCTATTTAGGATACCGGCACGTTTTCCCCTCTTCTTTCTCCTCCATTGGTGTACTGGTAAACAAATTGGCAGCAGAACAAAGGAATCACACTTACTCCGGTAAGTAGTGAAAAGGTCAGTGTTCAGTGATGAACGTATGTCCAAACGTGCTAGTAAATCATAACGTATCAGCAACAGTGCAGCATGAGGAAAAATAAAAGCAATATAAACAGGAATAAGCAAAAACCTACATATTGAATGTGGAGTCATTATTGGTGTGACCTTTATCCATGGCGCACAGGAACTGCACATGCTAAAAGAAAAAAACCTGGGTAGTGGGTAGCTAGCCGTACTTGTAACATTGTTTCAAACAATAAGTCGTTTTTTTTTTATTTGTCTATTGATATTTTTATAAGGTATATTTGGTGGGGTGACTGTGGGCTGCGCAGCTAATGTTCATACTCCTGGGGTGAGAAAGCTAAGCTCCAACCCTGTCGCTGCATCCAAAAGAGTTGTGAATAACTTGCTTGTCAACGTTAATTTCACATTTGTATCATTCCCTAATGATTGTTTGAGCATTAGTGATCATTCATCTGAACAATATTCTCAGCCCTCATATCGCTCCTAAGATATATCGTGGATATGCTCTCAGTTCGGAATAAATTCTTTGTGTTGCAGTCTTCTGTATAACATTGGTGACGCTGAGCATTATGTCCAAGGCAACCATCTCAGTCAGGCTGTCATAGATGTGACTGTTGCACTGAAATGTTTTATGAACACTTTTCTAGTGTTCCTAAGTCACAGACCCACGAGACTCATTAAAAACAAATTCCTAAGAATTGCACGTATCAGTCTAAGCAGTAATCAGTTTATTTATTATGAAGCTTTGAAACGTAAAGCACTAATCAGTCCATATTTAGGGTGTCCAGGGATTGGCTGCATAGATGGCACTCCTATCACCGCTCCATTAGTAAATGAAGGAGATTATGTGAATAGGAAGTGTTTCCACAGCATAAATGTGCAGACCCCACATAGTCCAGGCAAGCAAACTCGGTAGTGAAAATAGCCCAAGAGCAACTATACTTTATATAGTTGTCTAAAATAAGTTTGGCGTGTCTGTAGAATCTCTCACCAACTTCAACAGGTACACCATTGAGAGCATCAGCTCAGACCGCATTACGGCCTGGCACGGCAGCCGCTCCGATCACAAGTCCCTCCAGTGTGTGGTGAAGTCTGCGGAGCACGTCATCAGCTGCCACCTCGCCTCTGTGCAGGTGCAAGGCATTTACAATACACAATGCTATCGGAAAGCACGGAACATCATCAAAGACTACAACCACCAAGGCTATGGTCTATTCATACCGTTGTTGCTGTCTGGTAGACACAACCGAAGCATCATGGCACACATTTCCAGACTCAGTTTTTTCCAGACACACATTTTCCGGACTTCCCTCAGTCCATAAGGCTCCTCAACCTGCATCACTGATCTATGATGATACTGATCACACACAAAAATTCCAAATGCTCTGATGTCTTTCAATGTAATGCACATTAGAATATTATTTTCTATGTACCCTTCATAGGCATATTACACTCATATTATATTTATAATATTCAATACTTCTACCAATATTGTTCATATTTCCCATCTTTCTCTCTTATTGCTACCTGTTGAAATTTGTATGTGTATTATTGCAATATATTTCGCATTCTAAATTTCTTAAATCTTTCTAGGCAGATGTGTGCCATATGTCACAAGAATGTCACTGTTCAGAATGACGCTGCGATATTCGGTACATTTAAAAAATAAACTTTGAACTTGACATTACACCCCCAGACATGCATTACATAATGAGTGGAACACATGAGATGTGACTTTTCTTTATTTCAATTAATGCTCAAGCATTGTTCGATCAGCAATTTTCTGACAGGCTAGCTCAAGTTCTTTTGCTGCTGCTACTTTATTTCTTTTTCTTGAATATACAGCTCCGGAACAAAAAATGTATTTGGACCACTGCACCTTTTTCTATCCTCTCCAAAAAAGTCAAAAAGGACAGTTTTGAGTGAGGAACAGAAGCGTTCAATTTGCAGTGGTCTCTTAACCCTTCTGTTCCTCACACAAAACTGTTGAAGTTTTTGGAAAGGAAAGAAAATTGTGAAATAGTCTCTTTTTCCGGCACATATTCTGCATGTGCATTCATTTATATATCTAACTCCACTGGGATAAGTATTGGGTTTGAGACCATTTTCTCCTTTTGCTATGGTAAATAACGTTATCTGCGTTCCACTTATGAGGGCTTTTCACAGTGGGGCTAAAAAGTATTTAGTCAGCCACCAATTGTGCAGGTTCTCCCACTTAAAAAGATTGGAATTTTCATCATAGGTACACATCAACTATGAGAGACAAAATGAGAAAAAAAATCCAGAGAATCACATTGTAGGATTTTTTATGAATTTATTGGTAAATTCCTCAGTAAAATAAGTAGTTGGTCACCTACAAACAAGCAAGATTTCTGGCTCTCACAGACCTATAACTTCTTCTTTAAGAGGCTCCTCTGTCCTCCACTTGTTATCTGTATTAATGGCACCTGTTTGAACTTGTTATCAGTATAAAAGACACCTGTCCACAACCTCAAACAGTCACACTGCAAACTCCACTATGGCCAAGACCAAAGAGCTGTCAAAGGACACCAGAAACAAACTTGTAGACCTGCACCAGGCTGGGAAGACTGCACCTGCAATAGGTAGGCAGCTTGGTGTGAATAAATCAACTGTGGGAGCAATTATAAGAAAATGGAAGACATACAAGACCACTGATAATCTCCCTCGATCCGGGGCTCCACGCAAGATGTCACCCCGTGGGGTCAAAATGACCACAAGAGCGGTGAGCAAAAATCCCAGAACCACACGGGGGGACCTAGTGAATGACCTGCAGAGAGCTGGGACCAATGTAACAAAGGCTACCATCAGTAACACACTACGCCGCCAGGGACTCAAATCCTGCAGTGCCAGACATGTCCCTCTGCTTAAGCCAGTACATGTCCAGGCCCGTCTGAGGTTTGCCAGAGAGCATTTGGGTGATCCAGAAGAGGATTGGGAGAATGTCATATGTTTAGATGAAACCAAAATATAACTTTTTGGCAAAAACTCAACTCGTCATGTTTGGAGAAAGAATGCTGAGTTGCATCCAAAGAACACCATACCTAATGTGAAGCATGGGGGATGGGAACATCATGCTTTGGGGCTGTTTTTCTGCATAGGGACCAGGACGACTAATCGTGTAAAGGAAAGAATGAATGGGGCCATGTATCGTCAGATTTTGAGTGAAAACCTCCTTCCTTCAGCAAGGGCACTGAAGATGAAACGTGGCTGGGTCTTTCAGCATGACAATGATCCCAAAAACACAGCGCTGGCAACGAAGGAGTGGCTTCATAAGAAGCATTTCAAGGTCCTGGAGTGGCCTAGCCAGTCACCAGATCTCAACCCCATAAATCTTTGGAGGGAGTTGGAAGTCCGTGTTGCCCAGTGACAGCCCCAAAACATCACTGCCATAGAGGAGATCTGCATGGAGGAATGGGCCAAAATACCAGCAACAGTTTGTGAAAACCTTGTGAAGACTTACAGAAATGTTTTACCTCTGTCATTGCCAACAAATGGTATATAACAAAGTATTGAGATTAACTTTTGTTATTGACCAAATACTTATTTTCCACCATAATTTACCAATAAATTCATTAAAAATCCTACAATGTCATTTTCTGTTTGTTTTTTTCTCATTTTGTCTCTCATAGTTGATGTGTACCTATGATGAAAATTACAGGCCTCATCTTTTTAAGTGGGAGAACTTGCACAATTGGTGGCTGACTAAATACTTTCTTGCCCCACTGTATCTCCTTGTGAACGTGATTTACCCAAGGCTAACTTAACTCAGAATTGACTGAACTAATTGTTACCACCTGTTCTGAAACCGTCCACTCAGAGTTTGACAGCTCAGAATTAATCAGCCCAGATTTGTGGTTTCAACTCAGAGTATGTTAACCCTGCTTTCTGAAATACCCCCTAACTCAGTGACAGTCCGCCATACAGTTCAGAAACACCTTTTGTATGGGCTAAATAGAGCAGCGTTGCACATTTTCCCTTCCCTGCGAACAGCCAATCAGAGCACAAGGGAAAACTATAGGAAAGCTTGTAGGAGGTTCAACAAACCTGAATGGTCCATACTCTACCCCAACACGTCAGATGAGCAGCTAATTTTACTAGTAGCCCACAAGAACAAAAGGAAATCCATAACATCACCCTCAAGGTCTATTGAAACAAAAAATATATCGCGTGGTCAAGGATTGCTCAGTCTCAGACCTACAGCTCCCCTCGATAAGTTATTATGTAACATGTATTCAGTAGTGCTAGCTTTTACCATCAACCAAAATGAAATACCAGCTACCTACTAGCTGTATTTTAAAAACAAATGGCATGCATCCATTTTCGTTTATGAACCATTCCTGAGGGGGTTGTCATGGTTCTCTTGAACTGCCAGTAGGCTATAGCAGAGAAATCCACTCAAATCCCCAGCGTTGTGTTTTAGTGAGTTTAATTTTAATTAACGGAGATTACATCTCTATTTTGTTTTGTTGGGCCCGCCTTTTCCCACCTTAAAGACACTGATAGGTCAAAAACGGCACGATTTCAGCTGCCTCTCGTTGTCACTAGCAGAACAGCCAGCGATGTCAATGAGGGGTGAGTGCCGAGCAGCCCATCACTGGCCTTAAGGAGTTATTGACCTTTTGAATCAAAATGGGCTGGTGGGATGTCTATCGGAGGACCCAAATGCTGACCATTGACTCTTCAGATCCTGACCGACACTGACAAGACAATCACAATGTGGAAATAAAAAGGAAGAAAAAGAGGGTGCTATAAAATGAAAAGGAGAAATTACATTATTTTTGGAATAAACATACATTACACATTGCAAATGAAAACAACTTTTAAAAAGACCACAATGAAGCAAATGTCCTTATGCATTGTATTTAAAAACATTATAAATTGGCAATTCACTTGGGGACATTCTTTCAAATTCACAATCCAGTGGGAGCACAAGACCATTAAAACATAAATTCAAAACAAATTGCCTAAAACAAAAAACACATTCAGTATGTTGTGCCAAGGAACTAAAATGAAGAGAAATCATACATTTTCATCTGGAAGGATGCAGGGGGGAAATCTACCAGAATGTTTTGATCTTTGGAAAGTGTTTAGCAGAACACAGAATATGACCTAACAGGGGGGAAAAAAACTCTATAAAGTGTTTGAGAAGAAAAGTCATTGGGAAGCAAATAAGTGTTCAAAGGGAAAACCTTGTTTCAAAAGGTCCAAGTAATCAATGGTGGTTGCAATTCCATGCCCACAACACAACACTGTTAGTCACGAGGAGATTCCTTTAGTCCTAATAGGAGGTCTTTGGCCCAGAAGTCTGTTTCTAACCCCTGTCGCTAATGTGAGAAGGTCTATGAGTCTGTTTCTAACCCCCGTCCCTAATGTGAGAAGGTCTATGAGTCTGTTTCTAACCCCCGTCCCTAATGTGAGAAGGTCTATGAGTCTGTTTCTAACCCCCGTCCCTAATGTGAGAAGGTCTATGAGTCTGTTTCTAACCCCCGTCCCTAATGTGAGAAGGTCTATGAGTCTGTTTCT